>JAGXCT010036671.1:0-39097 GCA_022495035.1 Philopotamus ludificatus | reverse complement strand
TGGGCATCTTGATATAAATAGAGTCTCTAGGATGTAACGTATCATAGGGTAAAAACGTAATAGAGATTACGCAACAAAATTGTGACATGTGACACAATGAATGGATGAATGCTGGACGAAGGTTGTGATGAATAGTTGTAGGATTGTATTCTCTTAGAAAATAACAGATTTTGCTTTTGTGTAGTATATATAGTAAATTAAAAACATTCACATGATACATAACATAGTATAACTTGGTCTATTAAATGAAAATAAACATGGGGAATTTTCCCGATTACAAAGTACGAATCAAATGTTATTTTTTCACACAATAAAGCTTTATTTAATTACTTAATTTTATTCAGCGATGTATAATTGCATACTGTATTTATTAGTGCTACAATAATGGATTCAGCATTTCCGACATGCAACAGTATTTATTATTTACATTTTACATTCATTATTAAGCTTTACATACCAAATTTAATACGTTTAATTAAAGCTACATAGATATTAATCAACGCCATGATTTGCAAAAAAATCACACAGTAATAACCGTATTACGGATAATTTTTCATATAAAAGTTATGTGACCATTTTTTTCGTGAAAAAATAAATTTAATACAGGAAATAATCCACATCAGTATTGATCATAAAATAAAATTTATTATGTTTAAATCCAAGGTATTTATTTCTCGGTATATTCTATACAGCATATATTTTAATAAACCTATCTCTTTGTCACCCGATGTCTAAATATTTTCTAAAACTATGCATATATTAGCTATAGTGATTAATAAACTGAGAATGATGTGTGGAAGATGGTAAGAGTGGTCGCGTGCTTCTTGGCCATTAGCCGCGCTCTATCGGCCATACTCTCTGAATATTTTACTATTAACACCTCGGCATTATTTTCCGTTTTTATCATAGCTCCCCCATACTTTAATCCGTTTTTTTTTTGTAGCAAGGGGGTCAAAACTCCTCCTTCCTTCACTCAATCCGATGAATAAAATAAAGATTTAATTTGCATACGTGGTATAAAGTTTTTCTATTTTAAATGTATAAGATTTCGACTAATTTGTATAAAGAAAACAGAACGTCGTTACTTTAGTAATTAATTTGATTGATTTGAGATAATGGATTATTGTTAATATTTAAAATAAATATTACAGATTTATTTTTCTTAAATCTAAATATTATAAATAAAATTGGCGTATTTTATGAGCGTCGATTTAATTTTTCATATTTGATCCGCGTTTATTTTGTTTTGATATCTTAAAGTGAGGAACGAGATTCTCTCGGGCGTGAAATTCCCTAGGCACAAAATTGGGTCATTGAGAAATATTCGATACCCGATACTATAATATCACGCTTACAATAAATATTTACATACAGTAACTGAGTTTCTAATCGTATTATTATTGTTAATAAATATTATACAATTTATTAGAAAGAAAAATGTCTAGGATTCATTTTAAATAAAATAATTTAGCTTATTAAAAAATATAACTAACATATTAATACTTGAAAATCACACGTAAATTCTAGAATTTGTTAAACACATTTTCTTGATGCTTATTAGTTATAAAAAAAATAATTTAAGTAGAGTTGAGTAATAATAATGTTGAGTGTCGAAAAAAAATATTTATTTAAGAAATCGACGGGCTTTCTCATGATGATATTTTAAATATTAGCTCCTGATGTGAAAGTTGTTAATATTTATATATTTTAAAAAAATACAGCATTTCATTGCCAATAATATTATTTTTCTTCATTTATTATTTCATGAATTTTCCAGAGAGAATACCGCAATTTTAATTACCAAAAATATTTATACCTAAGTTTTAATTATACTTAAACCAAAATTAGTTTTCTTAATTCTTTGGTAAATATTTTTAATAAGATGATATTAGTTAAGAGAACAAATTCGATATTTTTTAGCTTGATAATGACAAAAATCAGAAAAGATAAAAGTCATTATTGGACGGGAAAACTTATTTATCATAAAATTTAGATTTCTTAGCAATTTTATTACACATTATCTTTTTTTTGTTGCTTCTTACAAATATTTTTTGTACAAGTTATAAAAATAATAATTAAATTTTTAGGAAAACTAATAAATAAAACATGTTTTCCTCGACGTCAAACTTATTGCATCATCTCAAAACATACATATCTTTCATTTTAGTAAAGTCGTTATTTTTTTCTATAACAAATAAATAAGTTTAATGTTGAAATAACGTAATTGTAAAATAATTTTTAAATTATATCGTCCCAATGTTACATATTTAAATATTCATCGTGGATTTTGTGAAATTAATACTTTTTCGAAGGAAATTCGCGGCATTCCGTAACGTCGTATTTTATTAGGCTGTCCAAATACGACATTGAAAAGATTACATTTGGGCACATACATACATACACACATTTATATTACATTTCGAATAAGTTATTTGTTTGAATAACGTATTTAATTTGGTTTCAGAGGTTTCTCCCCGCAGTAGGCGGCTAGCATGTGTACGGCGGCCCGGGGGCGGCCGCCCTCGCTGCCGCCCCTGCTCATCCTGCTTCTTTTTGGGGCTGGTAAGAAAATTATTTTTATAATAAAAAAACAATGAAAATATCCCTTAAAACGAGTTAAACATCCCGAATGTTTTTGAAATAAAATCTATCAATATTAATTAAATGGTTAGTTAAATTGGAAAATTTTGTGAAAATTTTTTTTTATGCAAACATTGTATGTTATTGATGAGATTAAAAATATAATAAAATCGATCGCACTGTTCCTTGAATACTACATTAAAAATACATTAAACAATGACACAATGTTTTCATTTATTTTTCAGTAAACAAACTTATTTCATTGTGTTTTCTTGTCAGCATCGCTATTTCGAGATAAGGCACTAAATTACACTCAAGTTTCTTGTCCCCAATGAAAACGTAGGGAAAAAAAGTTATTGCCTTTATTGTCGAGTGGCATGGTATCTGGGAGACGTGGAAAGTGGAAAACTTGATGAATGGGAAAGAAATATTAATACAGGGCCATAACGACGCTATAATTCAGTGCCGGAATCGAATGCCAACAATGAACAAAGTAAATCTCATACAAAAATAATTCATATTCGTTCTGTATCGCGGCAGTATTCCGCGAATTTTATTATTACTAGCACTAAATATTAATTTTGATTGTCATCCCCGGTGCCAATCCCTTAAGGAACCTCCCTTGCAGGGGCCAATTTAAAATTTCGTCACGCAGCCCTTGTCGCAATAATACGATAACCGACCTACATGTTACGGGGCCTCCCTTCATTTTTACAGCCCACTTTCACAGCTTTCCCTGCTTTCTCGTGGCAATATTTACACTAAATCTTCGAATATATGACACTATTAACATCCGCTCGTATCAACTTGTAAACACGCGCTCGTCCCAGATTGAGCATGTTCGTGTTTCTGCCACACTCTTCTATCCGTAGGGGATCTGGATACTATAAATATTTAGTGGATATTTCTATTACTTTCATAACTTATTCGAAAAAATGTGTATTTTATTTTATTTATTTAAAAAAAAACTAGGATAAAGCAGCATGCGTGCATCGTAAATAGATTCAGTTGATTCGAAATGTAATTTAATTAAGTGCCAGGTTGCGGAATTGCTTTTATGCAAATGCATCAGATTGAACCAGTAAATTGGATTAGGTTTTGTAATATTATTTAAAAGATTCTGTGTACAATGAATAATTATGCAATAATATAAAACACACTATTTTTAAGGTAATACTGAATTATTCTGAATTATGTAATGGATTTTCTACTACAAATAAAAAAATATAATAATAAAATATATATAATAAAAATATAATATATATAATACAAATAAAACAAGTGGTTATTTTTATAAACATTATGTATTTATTGCCTTTTATAAATGCATAATATTAGGTTCAAATTTAGTTAAATATAATCTCGAATCTTCTTTGCCTTATTTGTAATCGATTTCGTTTTTCTAACATATTCATTACTGCAATAAAAGCATTTTATACTAAATACGATAAAGGCTATGATAGGTAATTCTAATTCTTTTCATGGAAAAGGGTATCGATGGCGAAGATTGATTAAATATTATTTTGGCCTCACAGTCATTTTGTAGCTCAATAAACTGCTCTTTTAAATAATGACTAACGCTTTCTACGTCTGATAAAAATAAATTAATAAACCCAAGTCTGTAAATCGTATTATCATATCTTCGATAAAGGCGTCAATGTGGCAACAATATGTTTCCAAATCAGAATCCTTAAGCATATATTCTTTTAATTGTTGTGAAGAAGGAATCTGAAGGTATTCTCTTCGACAAAGATTATTTTGATATATTTATTTATTTATTTTTAACTATGGATAAAGCTTAACTTCTTTGGCTTTAATAAGGCTGATATTCTTGAAATTTCAGGAGATTTTCATTCATTGTTTCGATTATATTCGAAAGATAGACCACATCATTTTGTAGTAATTTTAATTCAATGGACATGTTTTAAATTAAAAAATAAAATTTATCTTCATTAGTAAATTCTTAATATTAATATTAATATTAATATTAAGAATTTACTAATGAAGATAAATTTTATTTTTTAATTTAAAACATGTCCATTGAATTAAAATTACTACAAAATGATGTGGTCTATCTTTCGAATATAATCGAAACAATGAATGAAAATCTCCTGAAATTTCAAGAATATCAGCCTTATTAAAGCCAAAGAAGTTAAGCTTTATCCATAGTTAAAAATAAATAAATAAATATATCAAAATAATCTTTGTCGAAGAGAATACCTTCAGATTCCTTCTTCACAACAATTAAAAGAATATATGCTTAAGGATTCTGATTTGGAAACATATTGTTGCCACATTGACGCCTTTATCGAAGATATGATAATACGATTTACAGACTTGGGTTTATTAATTTATTTTTATCAGACGTAGAAAGCGTTAGTCATTATTTAAAAGAGCAGTTTATTGAGCTACAAAATGACTGTGAGGCCAAAATAATATTTAATCAATCTTCGCCATCGATACCCTTTTCCATGAAAAGAATTAGAATTACCTATCATAGCCTTTATCGTATTTAGTATAAAATGCTTTTATTGCAGTAATGAATATGTTAGAAAAACGAAATCGATTACAAATAAGGCAAAGAAGATTCGAGATTATATTTAACTAAATTTGAACCTAATATTATGCATTTATAAAAGGCAATAAATACATAATGTTTATAAAAATAACCACTTGTTTTATTTGTATTATATATATTATATTTTTATTATATATATTTTATTATTATATTTTTTTATTTGTAGTAGAAAATCCATTACATAATTCAGAATAATTCAGTATTACCTTAAAAATAGTGTGTTTTATATTATTGCATAATTATTCATTGTACACAGAATCTTTTAAATAATATTACAAAACCTAATCCAATTTACTGGTTCAATCTGATGCATTTGCATAAAAGCAATTCCGCAACCTGGCACTTAATTAAATTACATTTCGAATCAACTGAATCTATTTACGATGCACGCATGCTGCTTTATCCTAGTTTTTTTTTAAATAAATAAAATAAAATACACATTTTTTCGAATAAGTTATGAAAGTAATAGAAATATCCACTAAATATTTATAGTATCCAGATCCCCTACGGATAGAAGAGTGTGGCAGAAACACGAACATGCTCAATCTGGGACGAGCGCGTGTTTACAAGTTGATACGAGCGGATGTTAATAGTGTCATATATTCGAAGATTTAGTGTAAATATTGCCACGAGAAAGCAGGGAAAGCTGTGAAAGTGGGCTGTAAAAATGAAGGGAGGCCCCGTAACATGTAGGTCGGTTATCGTATTATTGCGACAAGGGCTGCGTGACGAAATTTTAAATTGGCCCCTGCAAGGGAGGTTCCTTAAGGGATTGGCACCGGGGATGACAATCAAAATTAATATTTAGTGCTAGTAATAATAAAATTCGCGGAATACTGCCGCGATACAGAACGAATATGAATTATTTTTGTATGAGATTTACTTTGTTCATTGTTGGCATTCGATTCCGGCACTGAATTATAGCGTCGTTATGGCCCTGTATTAATATTTCTTTCCCATTCATCAAGTTTTCCACTTTCCACGTCTCCCAGATACCATGCCACTCGACAATAAAGGCAATAACTTTTTTTCCCTACGTTTTCATTGGGGACAAGAAACTTGAGTGTAATTTAGTGCCTTATCTCGAAATAGCGATGCTGACAAGAAAACACAATGAAATAAGTTTGTTTACTGAAAAATAAATGAAAACATTGTGTCATTGTTTAATGTATTTTTAATGTAGTATTCAAGGAACAGTGCGATCGATTTTATTATATTTTTAATCTCATCAATAACATACAATGTTTGCATAAAAAAAAATTTTCACAAAATTTTCCAATTTAACTAACCATTTAATTAATATTGATAGATTTTATTTCAAAAACATTCGGGATGTTTAACTCGTTTTAAGGGATATTTTCATTGTTTTTTTATTATAAAAATAATTTTCTTACCAGCCCCAAAAAGAAGCAGGATGAGCAGGGGCGGCAGCGAGGGCGGCCGCCCCCGGGCCGCCGTACACATGCTAGCCGCCTACTGCGGGGAGAAACCTCTGAAACCAAATTAAATACGTTATTCAAACAAATAACTTATTCGAAATGTAATATAAATGTGTGTATGTATGTATGTGCCCAAATGTAATCTTTTCAATGTCGTATTTGGACAGCCTAATAAAATACGACGTTACGGAATGCCGCGAATTTCCTTCGAAAAAGTATTAATTTCACAAAATCCACGATGAATATTTAAATATGTAACATTGGGACGATATAATTTAAAAATTATTTTACAATTACGTTATTTCAACATTAAACTTATTTATTTGTTATAGAAAAAAATAACGACTTTACTAAAATGAAAGATATGTATGTTTTGAGATGATGCAATAAGTTTGACGTCGAGGAAAACATGTTTTATTTATTAGTTTTCCTAAAAATTTAATTATTATTTTTATAACTTGTACAAAAAATATTTGTAAGAAGCAACAAAAAAAAGATAATGTGTAATAAAATTGCTAAGAAATCTAAATTTTATGATAAATAAGTTTTCCCGTCCAATAATGACTTTTATCTTTTCTGATTTTTGTCATTATCAAGCTAAAAAATATCGAATTTGTTCTCTTAACTAATATCATCTTATTAAAAATATTTACCAAAGAATTAAGAAAACTAATTTTGGTTTAAGTATAATTAAAACTTAGGTATAAATATTTTTGGTAATTAAAATTGCGGTATTCTCTCTGGAAAATTCATGAAATAATAAATGAAGAAAAATAATATTATTGGCAATGAAATGCTGTATTTTTTTAAAATATATAAATATTAACAACTTTCACATCAGGAGCTAATATTTAAAATATCATCATGAGAAAGCCCGTCGATTTCTTAAATAAATATTTTTTTTCGACACTCAACATTATTATTACTCAACTCTACTTAAATTATTTTTTTTATAACTAATAAGCATCAAGAAAATGTGTTTAACAAATTCTAGAATTTACGTGTGATTTTCAAGTATTAATATGTTAGTTATATTTTTTAATAAGCTAAATTATTTTATTTAAAATGAATCCTAGACATTTTTCTTTCTAATAAATTGTATAATATTTATTAACAATAATAATACGATTAGAAACTCAGTTACTGTATGTAAATATTTATTGTAAGCGTGATATTATAGTATCGGGTATCGAATATTTCTCAATGACCCAATTTTGTGCCTAGGGAATTTCACGCCCGAGAGAATCTCGTTCCTCACTTTAAGATATCAAAACAAAATAAACGCGGATCAAATATGAAAAATTAAATCGACGCTCATAAAATACGCCAATTTTATTTATAATATTTAGATTTAAGAAAAATAAATCTGTAATATTTATTTTAAATATTAACAATAATCCATTATCTCAAATCAATCAAATTAATTACTAAAGTAACGACGTTCTGTTTTCTTTATACAAATTAGTCGAAATCTTATACATTTAAAATAGAAAAACTTTATACCACGTATGCAAATTAAATCTTTATTTTATTCATCGGATTGAGTGAAGGAAGGAGGAGTTTTGACCCCCTTGCTACAAAAAAAAAACGGATTAAAGTATGGGGGAGCTATGATAAAAACGGAAAATAATGCCGAGGTGTTAATAGTAAAATATTCAGAGAGTATGGCCGATAGAGCGCGGCTAATGGCCAAGAAGCACGCGACCACTCTTACCATCTTCCACACATCATTCTCAGTTTATTAATCACTATAGCTAATATATGCATAGTTTTAGAAAATATTTAGACATCGGGTGACAAAGAGATAGGTTTATTAAAATATATGCTGTATAGAATATACCGAGAAATAAATACCTTGGATTTAAACATAATAAATTTTATTTTATGATCAATACTGATGTGGATTATTTCCTGTATTAAATTTATTTTTTCACGAAAAAAATGGTCACATAACTTTTATATGAAAAATTATCCGTAATACGGTTATTACTGTGTGATTTTTTTGCAAATCATGGCGTTGATTAATATCTATGTAGCTTTAATTAAACGTATTAAATTTGGTATGTAAAGCTTAATAATGAATGTAAAATGTAAATAATAAATACTGTTGCATGTCGGAAATGCTGAATCCATTATTGTAGCACTAATAAATACAGTATGCAATTATACATCGCTGAATAAAATTAAGTAATTAAATAAAGCTTTATTGTGTGAAAAAATAACATTTGATTCGTACTTTGTAATCGGGAAAATTCCCCATGTTTATTTTCATTTAATAGACCAAGTTATACTATGTTATGTATCATGTGAATGTTTTTAATTTACTATATATACTACACAAAAGCAAAATCTGTTATTTTCTAAGAGAATACAATCCTACAACTATTCATCACAACCTTCGTCCAGCATTCATCCATTCATTGTGTCACATGTCACAATTTTGTTGCGTAATCTCTATTACGTTTTTACCCTATGATACGTTACATCCTAGAGACTCTATTTATATCAAGATGCCCAAAACAAAATATTTTTATATATAGGTCATCGAATTTCCGACGTTTTCTGTAATATTTCACGATTGGAATAATTGAAAATGGCGAATATTGCCGAGATAAACGGAGTTCATTAATAACGTTGTCCCTTTGTTATGGCACTTTCGGAATTTTCCATTTGTGTTGTGGTTATTTCCGAATGAAAGTCCAAATATTAATCTCCATAACGCGGGGTGCCAATTAATTATAATGTAAACGGTAGGTGGCTTTAATCTCAGTACGAACACTCTCGCGATATTAACCAGCGGGATACATAGGCCTCTGAACAAACAAACATAGGCGAATTAGCAGTATTGGAGTAAACTTTAAAAAAATATAAACATCGGATTAAATTATAAGATAATAATAAAAAAATATTTTAAAAAAATACTAATTAATATGATAAGTAATCTGTAAAGTTTTAACTATAGGTCGTGTAATATTTTTCCGAATTTTATCGAATATAATTCTTGTTTAAAAATCTTTTAAAATATTTTCAGACTTATTGCAGTAAAGGTTTGTTTGATAAAATGGTGCATTTCCGCGATCTTTGTTCTAAATTAATTATTAAAACAATGTATTTGTTTATTGTCGTTAATAATAATTATTTTAATAATACATCCATTCTATTTTACTTCCTCATGTCTAATAATATAAACGATAACAATTATCGAACCAAGGTTATAGCTTGTAGAGGGCATCTAAATTATTTCGATAATGTAAGTTTACCACAACTAAGCTAAATTAGTAGTCGGATAGGTGTCCGACGATAACTATAAATTCAGGGAATTCTTTATAAGAAGTATGCGAAAGAGACCCATTAAATCCGAATGTTTTAATAAAATATTATATAGTAGGAATTAATTCATTTAATACTAACAATCCTTCGTTGATTAAGTTTATTTATTTGATTACGATGGATAGATGGCATAACAGAAAGATTCTAAAGCTCTATTCGCATTTATAAAGATTTTAAAAATTCAAAGGGAATAATTTTCTTAAACTAATATTTCCCCCAATGGCAAACCACAACACAAAATAATTATTAAATAAATAATATGAAATTCAAACCAACTGAAATAATATTAAAACTAATTAGTGTCGTGGTTTGACACTGTGGGAAATTTTAATGTGAGAAACTTAACTCCTAAGAGTCTTTAAAATCACTACCGAATCTTTATATAGGCGCTTTGGTATCTTACTTTTATGCCATTCATGAATCGTGAAAAAAAATATATAAATAAAATAATAGCAATATTGCCAAAGCGACTATAATGTTTTCAGTGATTTTGCATCTGGATGTGTATAATCTTGATAACATTTATATGATTTTTTTTTATAAATATCATTTAGTGATTTAATTAGTAGATCGCTTAAAAATAAACCGTGTTAAAATATGCATAAATAAGGATATTATTATAAATTACACATGCGATAAAAAAATATTTCCGTTTTAAATTGTTACTGATTTATAATTTTAACTTTTGTTAAATAATGTAAACATTATTTTTAACAATGATAAACAATGGCTACTATTAATTTTAATTATACAAGAGATTTAGAGAATCGAGTTTAGACTTTTATATTTAGGTTTAAATATTAGGAATCTGGGAAACTCTATTATTATTGATTACATTATGTTTTTTTCATTATATTTCTTTACTAACCATTGCCGAATTATTTAGTGCAGAAGTGTATGTAGAAAGATTATTATTATTAGATCTATAATAAAATGTATTATAGTTTAAATAACAAATGCAATTATTTTGAATTGAAGTTACATTTTAATAAATTAAATATCATTTTTTTACTCTAAATCTTTCATCATACCAATAAATATTTTGAAGATTTAATTTAATTTAGTATTATTCACTACGAATTTAAATTTATGAATAAACATGATTAAAATTATTGTGATAATTTTATAATTAGTTTATATGCCTCGAATAAATTACATTTTAGGATTTGATTCGCATCAAAGTAACATTTTCATCTTTTCAATTCTTGATAATCATTTTATTATTTTTTAGATTTTTTTAATTAATACTTTTAACAGTAACGTATTACTTGATTCAAATTTTAATTTAAAAATTCTTTAATCAGTAAAAGTTGATTAAAATTATTATTTTAATTAATAACTTTATTTATTCGCCTCAAATAAAAGATAGGGAACGATTATATTTGTATTAATTAGTTTAATATTAATCGCCAATAACATCATGTTTACATATGGTCTCTAGAGGATAATATTAATTTATTTATTATTATTATATATAAGGATTCAAGGTCGCATTGAGTACGCGCATCCAATCACTGACCCCGGCCAACGTCGCTTAATTTCAGCAATCGAAATAAAACGCAATTTCGTGCCCGTCGCGAAACATTATTTCTTCCTAGATTCGGACATAAATTCATATTCGCGCCGGGCTTATAGAAATACGAGGGTTCGAGACGTCAATAATTTTCTACCCTCATCAGAAACGTCATTTAGATTCCGGATAGAACCGATTCGGAAAATATATATACTCTTTTCGGAGCGACCTCGCTCCGGCTCGACGTTTTACATAAAAAAATAATATATCACAATTAAACTATATTCGTATCGGCGAGGCGGTTAATTTAAATTTGCAAAAATCGCGCCGTCTAACGAATATAAAGCGTTCGCCGACGCCGGTTCGATTTAAATTAATCTCGCGATATTTTCTCGGCGACCGGGGGTAAATTCGAATTTAAGCGATCCGAGGGGGGCGCAGGGGGGGAAGACGACGGACTTTCTTATAATTCTGAAAGGGTTTTTCTGCCGTTCGGGGAATTAACCCGTTTTCCGAAGCGATTACATTTTCTACGGCGGTTATTAGAGTACGCATTCGAAGGACGATTTTCTATGACGACGCGCTAGGCGAAAACTTTCGCGAAAATTCGCACGGAAAACTTATCGTGTTCGCTCACCATAAAATAATTCCGATCGCGCTGCGGGTCCTATTCGACTCTCGGCGGCGGTCCAATCACACGCGGGACATTATGTCTTCGGCACTGTAAAACATTCATTATTATTCGCTTCGATCGTCCAGCACGTTCGACAACAACACATGTCTTCGGGAGAGTCTTTTGAGTCGACGGATCGTCAACGAGAGACGGCGACGGGTAACCGCAGCATCTCGCAGCTGTTTGTTGTCGCGTCGATTGGCGACCACTGGCGAAAATCGCGAGGAGCGGCCGACAGGCGGCGCCACGGGAAGCGCCCGGCCCGACTGGCGCCGAGCCCGACTGCGCATGCGCCGCCTGCGTACGCAGCGTCGTTCGTCTTCCCGTGAAAATTTCCCGACGAATTTTCCGCGCGGTCCGTGTGACGTCACGCGCTCGCAAATATACGTGCGCGATGTTACGCGACTAGGAAAAACATTCCCCTTTTATTTGTTTTATTTCATTTTATTTTTTTTTTAAAAAAAAACGCGAATTCTCGCTTGTTATTCCGTTTTTATAGGTCAATATTAATTGAGGAGTGTTGTGCGAGGCGCGCATTGTAAAAATTGAATTTCTCCAAAAACTGTATATAGAAATGAATCGCAATTATATGGCATCTATTATGATTCGGAAAAAAATACGCGAAATTTTCGTTATATGTTATTTGATCTATTTATTAATATTAGCGGTACCGGAAAGTAATCAAAAATTCCTCGAACTTATTTACAGTTATTGTATGTTAAAAATGTTTTTTCAATCGAGGGGGTATGATGTCAAGACCGACAGTAAAGGACGTCGCACTCTTACGTCGTTGAAACTCATTAAAAATATCAATACTTACGGGAATATTCTGAAACTATACAAGTGTCATCTGTGGCTTTAAAAAAAATGGAAATATGAATCTTTAAAGCGTTACATTCAATGGTCGACCCCAAAAACTAGTTGATGATATCCTGAAGGTGATGATGGATGCATCAAAAATTCTAGGAATTTAATTCTCGTCAAAAACTTAGGAATTATTTAGGATTAACTGTCCGTTGTCTTGAGGATCATCTTGGTCGCATTGGAAAATTGTAAGGGCAAGAAATATGGGTTGCAAAAGTTGGGAATGCAGGAGCGTGTTTGAGTCTGCCTCAAGGCGACGCACTAATGTTGTCAGGACGCAACATGAAAATAATAAAATATAATTGTAACCAGTGTATCGAATAACCAACACAAGCCATATGTTTTCGTCAATAACAATAAAAAGAAACCTTCAATACAATAACGCGAGGACTCATGCTGAAAAAATAACACAAGAAAAAATATAGGAGTTCGGATTACAACTTTTATCGAATATTAAACTCTCTCTTAGACGTTCTTGGTCTTTCGATTTCTTATCTTCCTTAATTTTTAGCTTAAATATTCAGATGCAGTATTAGAAATGTTTTAGGATATCCAGTTAAGTGAATTTTCTTATTTTGATGTTTTTTTTAATCGCTTTATCACCTCAACGTTTGTTATTCTATCCATCCAACCGATACGAATTATAAGTCTGTACACCCACATGTCTAAAGCTTCTAAGCATTTACCCATATTTTTGTGAGCGTCGACGCCTCCACTCCGTACATCCGTACTCCGAACGGATAACACAAAACATTTCCCCAATCACGTTTATGAAGTTCGATTGAAATCATGTCCACAACTTTTTTATTCAATTAAATATCTTCTTATTCTTCCCGGTTAGACATATGTCATCTAGTCCCAATTTTAGTCTAGATAGCACTCTATGTATACGAATTCCGAAATGTTTCCTTTTTTCGTTTTTAACATTTAATTAACCTTAATTTTTTGAGCTTTTTGTTAGCTTGAGCTTACTTGGTGAATAATTGCATGGAATCCCGTTTGACTGTTTACCATCAGCACAGTGTCTTCTGATAGTGATTTCGATTATTTTGATCTCCTTCTTTGTATCTTGCAGTATTTCAATAAAAATCTTACGGAGTGAATATTACAGAGTAAATATTAAAGATCATTTGGGAAAAGATGCAACCTTGTCTTAAACTACGTTGTATATGAATAGCTTAGAATGTCTTGTGGTTTATTTTTACTATTGCGTTTTTAAAAAAAATTAACCATATAAAACTTTCAAAATATTTATAAACTGCGTATTTTTATAAATACACTATTGTACTTTCAAAAAGACACATTTATTAATTATTAATCTATTAGCATACAAATTAAGTACTCTATTTGATACGTATCGTTTTTATATCATTATGATCGAATTAGTACTAGAATTCAAACATATAATAATAAAGTATGAATTGCATTTAAGTGTTATTATTATTATATAAATACTGAAAAACGTCTAAAATCGATAAAAATAAGCTATGTACACTATATGGTTAATTTCGAAAAACTAATAATATTATTGTACAAAACTGCCCGAAGGAACTTTTTAATATGTATATCATTATAAATTAATATAACAGTCAAAGTACGTCAACAAATAAAATATGATTAATGTGCAAATTATTGCATCAAAGTAATAATACTTTAGGTATAAATTTAATAAATTATTTATATTATTAATATTATTTCTGAAATAATGACCTGGTTTAATGATGAGATGAGGCAAATCAAAGCTGGAATTATTCGTTGTTTAATTAGTAAATAAAACAAATTGTTAGGCAAATATTAATTATTTTCAATGAGTAACTTAGTTTCGTGCTATTACAATCTAAAATAGATTGCCAGGTATTTCTCAGAAGGAGGTTCTAAAGACGAATGAGTTCCGAGAATAAGGTGTTTTTCCTTTGAAGAGCTGAACACAAGGAATACAACATGGCCATCAGCAATTTTCAAGGCAAGAATGTATCGATTTAATATTAAATCAATCTCAATATTAGAGCAGCCTTATTAATAGTATATATACAATAGCAGTACTTACCAAGTCTTTTTAACTTACCAAGGATAGGAGCTATTTAAGATTTTTTTTTCATGAGCTTTGAATATAAATAAATTATTAATTTTATTTTTTAATTGAAATAAACAAGATTGTGATTTAAAAAAATCTACACAATATGTGCGAGAATTATTTTTAATTTAAAAATATTAATAATAATATAAATCAGACTTTACTTTAGAACGTCGTAATACACTATATCCCTAATTTTAAATCTTGCCCACCACCAATAGCATTTTTTAGTGTTAAATATATTTAGAGATCAAAGAATACATAAAATACACCTAATAAAAAAAAAATCTCGAATAACTCTTTTAATATAAATTCTCACCTTTTAGTATTTAGCAAAAAAAGTCTGAAGAATAAATAATTTAAATAATCATAGTCATATATTATCTGCAATTTCGAAAAAAAATAAAACGGATGCAATATTTTTTCTCGCTCGCATCTGGTACGATGTGCAAGTCCGAGTGAAACCGTAATGGAAACACGTGCGCCGAGAATTTTGAGACGGCTATTATTGCAGATATCACTTTGTATGTCTTCAAAATATCGACTAAATTATTAAGGATTTCTTAGCAATTTATGCCAAGATATTGATAAAGATTTTATCAACTTTTTGACTTATAATGCTTGGGGTCTACTTTCCTTTGTAAATTGACCCCTTCGGGCGACGCCGTTGGTTTCGAGCCGCTGTGCATATGGGTTTTTATATTTTCCTTGTGCACACAAAAAAGTGAGACCATGTGGTTTTATATCCATTTCTGACTGTCATTCGCACATAAGCGGCGATACAAATGAGCGAGAGAGAGACAAACTGTATGACTATTTTTCTATTTTACTTAGTAATTAATTTTACAACGGCAACTATGAAAAATAAATATTTCATTTCGTGATCTAATAATAATAATTGAGAAGCAAATTTATAAATATGATAAAATATCCTACGTGAGCTACCGAAATACCGCTCGCGAGCGACTGGTTGCTCGCAAGCTAACGTTTTGCGACCGCTGTACTAGAGAATATAGATTATATGTTTGTAATGTTATAATTATTATATTTTATATTTTGTGTGATAGATAGATCTGACATCAGTCTATTTTTTAACCAAAAATGGTTATAACAGCGGAAATATCTTATTTTTAAAAAAACGCTAGTTTATTCCCTAGGGAAAAAGAGAATGAATTTGATGGAAAATTTTCATTGCATTGCAATAGGTTTTTATTTTCTAGGGCCAGCCCAGTGGCTCTTCTCTATTACTAAAAAAACAATATGACATCCAAAACTGACTAGCAGGGGGCTATTGAAGTTTTTAATTAAATTTTGAAACAGATGACACTCGGTTTACTTTTGCCAAATCGCCGGGATTTACATAGAGCAAGCTACACACTAACAAATTCTACATATACATATCCTGCAAAGCTCTCCACTGTTTCAGTAAATAAGACAACTATAGAGTAATTAATTTTCTAAAGGGTTGGTTAGTTAAATAATGGTGAATGGAATTCTGAAAATGCATTTGCCGACGATACTTGTTTAATTAATAATAAATTATTTGTGTATTAATTAAAATATCTTAGAATGCAGAGTTTTTTTTAGAAAGCCTATTTAGTTTAGGTTATTATTTTAATAATTTTAGCGATATAAATACGATTTAATATGTCGCTTACCGTTTGAGGTAGCTTGAGTAATTACACAGCATAAATATACACTTGACAAATTTTCAAAGTTGAAAAGTCTTTAAAAAAAAGCCAACCCCTCCACCTTGCTTTACCGCAAATCATGTTAAGTTCAAAACTTGAATGTTTTTATGTTTCCACCCCCGTGGGGTGACGCCCCCGAGGGGTACGTGATTTTTCTGCCAAGCGAAATTTATGACGAAGATTATCCTCATTATGAAGGAGCATTTTTCATTTGCTGACACACCTACCCTAAACATCTAAACTTACTTTTTTTAATAGAAAATCCTAGCAACTTATATATAATGTATACATTTTTTTTATAATATAAGATCTTAATTACAGCTGGATCCATTAAATATTTTCATACGAGGAGCAGTTTTTTTCAGCGCTCAGCTCGATAAGATCATTATTACTAGCGGGTAAATGATTACAAGAGAAAGTCGCCCGGGCCCGCATTAGGTGGAAACTTTCTCTTTGCCGGAATACAGAAACTCAGCACTTGAGACACTTATCTGCTGTTAATCTCTCGCCTTAATGCCTTCCAGTGCTAAACATTCTCTCCTTTCAGATGTCGAACCTTGATCCTTATCGTTTAAAAGGAAAACGTGCAGCACTTCCACAGGGGGCTCCTCCCCCGCCTTATATGGCTCAAATAAATGGGAAAATGGCGGAAGGAAGGCTTAAAAAGTTCCAGAAAAATTTATTGAGAAAAACATACACGCACATGTATGTAAATATGCTCAAAAGATTCATTTAAAATTTTATGATAAAGAAAAACTCGACTAAAAAATATTGATTGAAGTCTCAATTCATCTTAAATATGATTTTATTCAATAAACTGGAGTGTCACAATTGTATTAAAGCCTACTTTTCCGAGATTTTTTGTAAAAAAAAACAAAATACGATATCTTTCCAACAATGTAGAGATAAAAATAGAACTACTCAGCGAGTTTAATATCATACTATTATATAATTTATTGTTTAATATCAAAAATGTTTCAAATATTGTAAATAACGTAGGTCTGAGTGAATTATTTTTGATTGCTAATACATTTAAGAATTTTATTATTAATTTATGCCTATTTTTTGCATTTTCTTTGGCAGTATTAATCAACACAATTTAAAACCAGATCGCAAATAGTGAAAAACTTCAATCTATATATTTAATATTTTCTGCGATCCCACATATCTCGTTTTTATTTTAATAGTTCTACTCTAAATAAGTAATTTCGCATATTTCGTATCAATCTTCTCTATGATCTATTACAGTATTATTAAAATTATAATCTCGTGACGTATTTAACTGATTTTTTTTAAAAAACATTATTAATGAATTGATAGCATTACAAACATATTATAAAGCGCGATTTACTTGTATAGAGATTTGATAAAGATTCTAAAGATGCAATCGAAATAAATCTCTCACATATATACTCCTCCCAGTGTCAAACCACGACACTAGTTAATTTTTAACATTATTTTAGTTAGATTAAAATTTATACTCTTTGTTTTATAATTATTTATTTAAAGACGGATATATGGCATTAAATTAATTAATTCCAACGCGCTAAACTTCTTTAGTCAGCACCCTCAAATCTCAGGATCGTGACCGTTCTTGTTCCGAATCTTTATGATTATATCGATATGTCCAAAGTAATGAAGAATCCTCTTCAGACAATCGATTTTTATTAAAGAAATTCTGCAACTCTCTCTAAATCTGAAAGAATAACATATCTGGATAGGTGATTACTTCTGTCGACTATCATCAGCTTGGTTTTTATAGTATTGATCTCAAGTACTAGTTTTTTACTTTCGTAGACAGCTCTTTTGAGCAGATTTGTTGTTTTTAATTTCTTCAGTGCATTTTCAATCTCATCTATCGTAATATCTGGTTCTCGTACATACTTCTCTATTTTTTATCTAATCAAAAAAAAAATATCTCTGTATACATTTTCGCAATAGCTATGTTTTTCCATGTTTCCATAATTCTCTTGACTTTCGTGATTTCTTCTCCTTTTACATTTTCAATGACACATGACTTTGTATTATCATGTCTAGAAAGTATCTTACTTTTCAGAATAAGTCTTTTAATTAAATTTTGTTTAAAATTTTGATTTGTTTTTTGAGTTCTCTATATGTTTCACGTTCTTCGTGTGACTTTATTCCTCTTAGTTATATTAATTCTCTCTTTTCGATTAAGATACATGAGTAAGCCAAGATTTTCTTAATTCTAACTTTCAGCGTTTGACATTCTTTTGCAGTGTTCATAATTATTTCCTTTAACTTTTTCCAATCTTCGTCTGGATTTCGATTGAGAGAGAGAGATTTAATTTTTTTTTTTATTTTTTTCTGAAAGGTTATTATTTCTTTCTCTATCAATTGTATACGTTTTCCTGTTTTGGTTATAACGCAATCTTCTACTTCATACAAAAGAACTCCTTTAATTTATAGTTTTCGTTGGATACATATTAAATTACTAACTTAGATCAGTCGCGATTAACTTACACTATCAAAATAATATGCATGTTACCTACAACCCATAACAGTGGTTGAACATGAAAGTCAGCAAGGCCACTAAATCTCTGAACGAAATATACCAAGTAATAACGGTAGTAGATGCTAATTTTGGTTTTGAAAGTTTAATCAAGCAAAAGAAAATAAGAATATTTTGCTCTTTGAAATGAGTCTGGTTAATTTTAATCATGAAACTCTGAAACCTTCCACCTGCGAGAGACTAAAATATAATTTTTGCTCTGCATTTTAATTTTTACCAATAGACAGAAGAAAATAATATCAAACAGATGTATGATATTCATTATATATAATGTAACCCTAATAACGCATTAGGGTTATTAGGGTATATTAGGTTATACAAGGTAGTTTTTAAAAGAGATCTGTTAAAAATCTACATATACGTTGATAATTTAAGCAAAGTTTGACACTTTACATGTAAATGAATTCAAATCGATTGCTAAATAAATGATTCAACATCACTAAATGCAGCAATATCCATAATCGTTCACACACGACGTGACTTTATCCCCGGCTCAGCCAGGGGTTGGCCAGGTAAGTCTCTTAAGCACCAGTACTCTAGTACGTTTTACATCATCTTAAGGGCTGTTTTCAAATAAGCAGATTCACTCCGGATGTCGTTACCAGCGCGGCACACATACACACGCGCGATAGCGCCAAGACACAGGTGAGACCGGAAGTGCGCTCCGGTGTAATGACATCACTTAAGTTCCGGTTGCGGATGGCAATCGGCCCTGCCCTCCTTTACTGTCCTACCTGGGAGCAAATGGCGCAGTTAGAGCTCCCAATGGCGCCTGGGACAATTTATTAAGCGACTGCGAGGCGATAGCGACGGCCTTTACAATCCGCGGCCTGACTCCGTACTCTTGAAAGTCTACACGTGTCCCCGAGATACTGTTACGATTATTTGGATTCTTGTTTTCATTAATAAAATTCGCAATAGTCTTTTTATAATATGATTATATTATTAATTTAAAAAAATATCATAACCAGTACAATACTACGTCGCATTTGGGATCAGTAAAAGAGCTAAAGTTAATTGATTTTCTTTACACTTTACGCTCAAGGTATTTTTTAAGTAGGCAAAAAAATAATAAAACAACTAAATAACCAACTAACAACCAACTTTGAACATTTACACATGTTCAAAAATTATTTTGAACATTTACAAAGATAAATAAGACAACTCCTGCAATGGTACTTACAATTTATGTTCATCATAAAAAGTCTTTGTGACAAAATTAATATTTATTAATTAATATTAATTTACTTCGTTTCAAAGTGGACCCCTTCAGATACAGTATAACTTACTCGTTCAAATTATTGAAGTACTTCTTGCACGCGCATTTCAGTATTTATCTCCTCGTTGTTGGCGTAGCATATTTTATATTTTTTTAGACATTTGGGAATAGAAATAACTCGCAAGGGAACTTATCTGGCATTTACGAAGGCTTCGACAACATAAGAGTATTGCTGCAACCCAAAATAAATTTTAACATCGTAAATTTATTAACAAATTTAATAAAACATTTGATTGGAATAGAATACTAAAAATATTCTAGAATCTAATAATTATTATCAAATTTTAGCTGTATATAAAATATTAGTTATATTATTTTTAATGTAATAATTTAAATATTTTATTGCTAATCTTAAATATTCACAGTATTTTTTCGCTGATATAAATACGCAGTGTTATCGGCGTCTATGGTAAAACTAAAAATAAAAAATCGGATGTAAAATATTTGCAGGACAGTCCAATTTAGCGGTCCGGCCATTAATCATGACAGATACGTTGAAGTTCACCCACCAAAAAAAATGAAAAATAAAAAAAAATCCGCCAGGATTCCCAATAAGTCTGCCAATACGGTGAATTAGTGCGATCCACTCACGGAATATTCGTTTAATTTATTAAATTTTGACAGACGATCGTATGGGCGTGTGACATAACCCGAAATTATAAATTATCCCTGTCATGGACCAGGGGGAAATGGGACCGAGCGGACGAGATGTCGATAGGGGACCGGGAGATGTCATCGAAGAACAAAAAAAAATATATACGAGGATTTTCCTGATAGTGGTTTTTAATATTATGAATTAAAATAAGATTGTGGAAATAAATTACAAAAAGTTTATAAGATAATTAGATAAAGCAGATTTGTCGTCGTCAGCTTTGTAGTTAACACATAGATGCTTTAAGGGTCTTAATATAAAAAGATAGATATATAAATAGCTAAATTTTCGGAGACATATATGGTTTAAAAAAATAGTGAAGAACGCTTAAAAGACAATCTAAAATTAGAAAGAATAGGTACCACGAGTTTTTGATTTTTTTCTAATAACTCAATTAATATAAAACCTACATGTCACATTTTTTTTATATTTATCTAAAAAAGTGTAATGAATAAATATTATAAAAAATATTTGTTCTCTATTATCTGCAGTTGCGAAAAAAATAGTATAAATAATGATATTCGCCGCTGTTATCAGGCGCACTATGTTTTCCTCTCTCTCGCATCAAGTACGATGTCTAGAGTGCGAGTGACACGTGCTGGGAGAGCTCACCATGTGAGATGTCGCCGAGAGCGTTGTCTTTAACGCGTCATATTGATTAGTTAAAAAAATGAAGAATATCATAAATAACTATTTTTTATTCTTATAATAACCAATTTTTTATAAAAAAATCATAATATTGATGAATATTTGGCTTGAAATGCTTGGGATATCTGAGATACCCCCTTCGAATTAAACGATTATTTTCTAGTAGTTAATATCAGAGGCGTACGGTGGTGTTGATGTTGGGTGTGCTGGGAAGAAAAGAATATATTTAAAAAATACAGTTTTTTTTAATGTATTTTTATTATTATTTATACAAAAATTCTATTCTTTGTTTTTGCGACATAAATTTTACAATGGAACTATCGTAAAGTGTGCCTTTCTGTTTTAGTTGTATGAGTAGTTTTTTCTTCACTGACATTACTTGAAAAATTTATGTCGTAATAATGAAGAGTTATTAAATAAATAATAATAAAATTCATTAAAAAAAAAACTATATTTTTCCACATTCAGCACACCTAACACCTAAGTCCACCGTACGCCTCTGAGTTAATATAGATAATATTAAAAACAAATATATATTAATAAAGTTATTACAGTCAAGTCAGTCGTATTTAACAGTGAGGGATTAGCTTCAAAGGAAGCTAATTAAAATGCCATAACATACCTGTTTTAAAAACTAGTCCTGATCTGTACCACAAACCAACTGAATTTTAAAGGTAAATATTTTTAAATAAAGTATAATATACGAATAAAGTTCATTGATAATAATGAAAATTAATATTCGAGTAAAATCGTTATATTTTTAATAATCATATAGACATATTAAAGACATATAATCAGTATCCTGAAAAATATAGAATATTTAAATTTTTAGATACTTTTAAAGTGTTCTTCTTCCGGATCATCGATAGCGACAGCTTTTTTCATCTGAATGTGCTTCGGTCCGATGTTTCTTAATAGAGCGCGCTGTGCGTGTTGTACCAAGCGAGCGGGAAAAAATGAAAGGTTTCAGGTTTTTATCAGGGCTGCGCTATTATTTTGTCTTCAGGGGTGGCACAATTTACGCCTCGGGTCGAACCGCACGCCACCAGATTACATTTAACGTATTGTCATCAATTAGCCGTAAAAAGGGTTGCATGCGACTAAGCGAGGATTCATCTATATCCAAATCTAATTTAGCCTGAACAAAAAAAAATACAAAACTAAATCCATATATTATAAATAAGGCGTAGTTTTAAAATCGCGTTTAAACTTGGATATTTATCTAATATTGCATATTAATTTGATGAAGTATTGTATGATGCCGAGATGAGCTAGGTTCGCATCGAGCAACTTTCGTAAGGACGAAACCTGATTACTAGTTACTATCGCGAAAACTTTGTTAACTTAACTATCTCCGATGACGGAGAGTGAGAGGCTGAGGAGTAAAGTGTGAGGGACAGATAAAGAGAGAGCGAGGACGAGAGATAGATAGGCCACTAAATGAGATGTTTCTTTTGAGGCCGGGTCAGAGATGGGCAGAGTGAAAGGTAAAAGGGGTTGTATATCGAAACTTTTCCATAAGTCATATCGTATTCCATGCCAGACTTGAATAAATAAATTCCGTGTTTATACATACAGCATATTAATGTTTAGCCTACATTCGGGAAATGTAGCTAATCCCTTTGGCGAAGTATGAACAAAGCCGATAATCAGTATTAAGAGCTGATTAACCAAAGAACATTTAATAAGGAACTTGAGGTAATTCCGCAGAAAATGAGAATATTGGCCAATCAAGAGCATGAAGAGGAAATCACCGCGGTAAGCCAGATATTAATTATAACGTACAATAATTATTATTTACATACACGACAAGATATCTAATTAATATTTAGATGATTACTTAATTATAAATTACAGTTGACATACAATTACCATTTATTTAATATAATTATGAAATAGTGAATCTTAATTTAAAGTTTAATTCAAATAAAACTATGGTAGTGCAATATTTTAACAATTACACATAATATATTATCTCAAATAAAGTATTGATAGACGAAATTCAATTTGATCCAGTATCGATGACAAAAATATTTTAAAACTGCAATTAATATTTTACTGCAGTCTTAAACATTCTATAAACAGTTATTACTTTTGTTTTGAAAAAATATCACATATCAAAGTTCAATGTTTTATCTATTATTTGGCTTATTTCTGAAATTGATTTTTTATAAAAAGCATTTTTGGCAGTAGATTTCATGATCTACCCCAATCTAGGACGCTCTGGGACAATCTGGGACGAAAGCTTTCTCCAGCCCTTATTTTTACAATATGGATAATATTGAAACTCCTTAGACTTTTAAAGACTAGTCAAAGCTTGAAGTAATTACACTCGATATATAATTGTCAAGTTAACCGCTACTGAGCCCAGTTAGTATTCGGATGGGTGACCATTCTGAAAAATTCTGGGTGAAAACCATGACCAAGGCCCTCCATTAGAGAAATCATACACATGGTCTCGTTTGTTAGAAATGAGAGAAAAGGGATTAATAGTTTATAGAGAAAAAAAACCTAAAAAATAGTAATAATAATTTAAAAAATTAAAAAAAAACTCTTAAAAACTGAGAAACTGTCTTCAGACACTTAAAGAAGAGACCGCGCCAAACAATTCATTTGCAGCTTGATTCTACAAAGTCAAGAAATAGATAAAAGAACAAAATCCCATTACTGCTTTTAATATTTCTCATATACCAAAGATTACTATCGACTCATTTGTCTGAAGCCGCATTTAGCTTAAGACGAAAGTTCTTGTAGATTTTTTGTCCAATTAATTAACTTTATGCTTTAATTTTCATATTTCATATATTTTTTATTTATTTATTTACTTGTTTGATTATTGCGTCACACCCATATAAAGACTCGATAAAGATTCTAAAGATGTAAGAAGACGAGAGTCTCTCACCCTGTAGCTCAGTCGCAGTTAATATATTTCTCTACCTACAATAATCATAGACTCCTAGAATTAAATATCCTAATAGTTAAAATAAACTATTTAAATTGACATAAATATATATTTATGGCGTTGTTTATGTTGTGCTCAAAACGGTACTCAAAATCTTTGAAACTTCTTACTTTTCAGGTGTTTTCACCCTGACATTTCTCTCCTTCTACCTTCTTTCTTATTGACTCTACTATATTTGGTCTCTCTTCAGCCCCCCCCCCCCCCCCAGTAGTAAATCCTAATTCACCAAACATGAGCATAACAACAGGAAGCGCGAACTCAAAATACCTAAATATAATTAATATTATAACTTTTTGTTGCCGGACTCTTTCATCAGAATCAAGACTCTTAGAGCCTGAGACAGAATTAGGTCACTTAAAATGGGACCTAATAGGCTCCTGCGAGGTCAGAAGAAGCGGATACAACTGCCTAAATCTCAAAAATGGCAACTGCCTCACCAATAATGGAACACCTTCGGAACGTACCTGGCGTTGGCTTCCTAATTAACAAAAAGATCAGGAAAAGTATATTCGAATTCGAAAGTCCATCAGACCGTGTAGTAACAATATATATGTGTGTGTATGCATATGTGGGTATATATGTATTATCATCATCGTCATTTGCCAGCCACGAGGCTGTCACTAGCTGTGGGCAAGGGCCTTATTAAACTTTCGAATGGCAGTCGAGACCAAAGGAACCTGAGTTTCACACGTGACGTGAGGGCTCCCCTTTCGTGTCCATACCCCGGGGGCCCAAGCCGTCTTGGTATGCGGTTTTTTGTAAAGAGTTTTCCTCTCTTGGCCATTGCTGGCATTGGACGTACATCTTCTACCATGTTAGTATCGGATTTTACCCTCTCGACTGTGTCCAGGCAAGTAGGAGGGGGTTTGTCTCGGTATTCGTTTGTTCTCTTCTCTAAGGCATTATCTGCTTTTTTATAACGAGTCACGAGTGACAAGTAGCGAGTGACACACACCTATTTAGATATTTCCTTTCCTTACCTATTTAGCAATCCTTTCATCGTGGGAAAGACCTCCTCAGAGAGGGGTCACCTAGAAAGACGGAAGAGCAGCGATAAATCAAGACTAGACCAATTATTGGTCAACAGATTAGGGTTTTCCTTCCCAGGGTATACTGGCTCTGTGGTGAGAAATCCGTTAGAGACCGGATCTGTTCATGTACATATTTTTTTTAGTTGGGGTTGGGAGGTAATAAATATATATTCTGAATCCCTGTGTTATTCATAGAAAAGTTATAGAGGGTGACCAAGAGAGTGGCCAAGAGAGTGGCCGCATGCATATGTTTATATTTGTTTCGTCGTATTGTAAACCATTGGTCCCATGTTTTTGGGCTAGTTTGAGATTCTTGTATGGAATCTCGCCAGAGGAAAAAGGTTTATGGCACCTCGCTATTTAATGGCGAGGTTTCGCTCTATCTTTGATCGTTTTGAAGGCGCTCAAAATATAAAAATAAGTAATTACCATGATACAAGTTAAATAGCTATAATAATTTAGGAATGCATAAAAGCGTTTATTGTGGATAATTGTTTGGATTGACTTATCTGGTCGCTGGTTTACCCGCGGCTATGATAGATATGGTGCCGCCGGACGAAGGAGGGTAAGCGGGGGGGGGAAGAGAATTTAATTTGAATATGGATATGTATATATGAAAACGTCATCAAAGGAAATGACATCCCGCGATCATACAAGATGCTTTAGATTTAAAGCAAGCTTAGAATTAATCACGTAAAGAAACGCATGCTTTGGAATAACCATGTAGAGGTATGTATAAACACTTCTTAGTATCTCTGTTACCAGTAACTGGTGTAGAGATGCGACTATCCCGGGCTAAGTTGACCCAGCTCCTTAGCCATCCAAAGGCAAATGTCTGGATAACCCCGTCCTCCAGTTCCTAGGTCGTAGTGGCAACGAGGAAACTCGTTCGGATGGAAGTAATGCCATAACCCGCGACAGTTT
The DNA here is from genome assembly GCA_022495035.1 of Philopotamus ludificatus. Taxonomy (NCBI): domain Eukaryota; kingdom Metazoa; phylum Arthropoda; class Insecta; order Trichoptera; family Philopotamidae; genus Philopotamus; species Philopotamus ludificatus. Next base: position 12,326 of record JAGXCT010036671.1, on the reverse strand, counting down.
TAGACTTATCGTTAAGGCGTACGATGTTGGTCTCCCGGCCTAAAGACCCTCATGTATCTAAAAATCTCACGTCGATATTTTTTCTAGAAGAGTTATCTCGAGAAATAAGGAACATGTATTTTAACTATTTGGTACAATCGTGCGCCTACAAAATAAGTTTAATTTCCTGAATATTTTACGTATGCGTACTGTAAAGTTTGCGATATTTGATTCAAACTCACATTTTAAGACCACGATCATAAGACCTTTGGTAACTCGAGTTGAAATTGAATTAAAAATAATATGACTTATGGAATGCCCCCCTCTCCCCATATCCAAAGTTGGATAGGCTCGTTTACATCGTACGAATGAAGCACAGGCTTTATCTACGGCGCGTACACACCTACGCGGCTGCGTATGGAGTCACGCGACAAGAACTTTTGCAAGATTTACTGCCGCGCCCGTAGAGATCTGCGCCCCCTCTCCCAGGGCCTCATCCCCGGAACGTGCCCCCCTCCCACCACCATCCGAATCAAACGCTACACTATTTTTTACAATAAATCTGTTCCATCGTACACATGTACGGTTTGAAATTTCCATTACTTTGTATTCGCGGCACGCGGAGGGAAATCAGAGCCGTGTTATCCTGGTATGACGTGGGTTTGACACGGCTGCTTCGGTGCGATAAGATTTTTCAGTTTCCTGCTCATCGCGCCTTTCACTTGCTCGCATACGCATAGTTTGTATCGCATAGACCAGTGGCGGCCAACCTTTTCGCGTGCGCGCCATTTGACAATTTTTGGGCGCCCTGAGTGACAAGCTCTATTATATATTTTTCTTTATTTTTACATTCGCTCTTGGTATTTTCTCTATCGCTAACTTTTACTGCACCCTTAGCCGTCTAATAAACTTATTTTAAATTTAAAGTATTTATTTATTAATTTATATATTTAAAATTATTAAAAGACAATGCTTAGTTGGCATCGCAGAGTGATTATTTTGTGATTAATTGAGTGATTAATTTGCCAACCACGCAGATCAACAAAATAGGGATACTTTACATGGAAAATATCAACATGATTAGCCAAGTTCTTAAGCAGAGTAATAGATCTGGCTACCGGAGAACTTCCGAGATCACCTGTCAGATTTGGCGGAAGAAAAACCACACGCGAACAAGCTCTATGGTAGTAAGGTGGCGCTCATAAGGGCAACTCGCACACTACAAGGGGATTACTGCGTCAACTAACAGCTTAAAGATATGCTTAGAAAAAATCCAAATTACCTTATGTAGAGAAATCTTAAGAATTTCTTTTGGATTTTCTCTAGCCTGAGAATATTCGAAGCGTCATATGACTCCCAGGAGATAGATTCTGATTCAAGCAAGCTCCGAACCGATGTATCATATAACAACCTTATTACCAAGGTGGTATGTATGTAATGAGAATTTCTTATGACAAAGCCTAACATTCTTAAAGCTCTATTACATACCTCGTATGCAAATGAATTGAACCAACATTTAGAGTCGAACATAATTCCTAGGTCTTTGATTGAGAACTGTCTGCAAAGAGTTACGTTCCCAAGCTTGTACTCAAAGATTAGAAACTCTTTAGATCTTAAACATGTCATTTCTTGACATTTTCCAACACTAAACGTATAATAGAGACTCCAAGAAATTGGGATCTAACTGTATCAGTAACAACTTTTTTAACAGTATCAGTAACAAATTTTAGTTCACTTTATATTTTGGGGATTATAATCAATAAAGTGTACCAAACGGCAGTAGTGGTTTTATAAGGTGTCCGGTTCACTAGTGTTATGCATTGTAGGTAACATGCATATTAATTCGATAATGTACGTTAACCGTGATTAAGGTAAGTTAGTACTCGGATAGGCACTCTACGAAAACTTTGAATTCTTTAGAACACTGGCCAAGGGGTATGAAAGTGGAAGGAACCTATTATCTCCGGATGTTTTAAAAAAATATTTATGTTGGTAGTTGTCGCGTTGGGTATAATTAATTTGATAAAAATTAAGGAAAATTTCATGACTTGTATTCAATAAAAATATCGATCACGGTAAAATGTGTCAAGGAATTATTATTTTAAAACTGTAGATTTATAAATAAATACGACAATATTTAAGATTGTTCTTATGGTCATTAACCAGGACTATTGTTAATTTAAATATTATGAAGCTTAAATAATTAACGCTGATTTTTTTTTATGAATTTTCATAAAGATATTCTAGCTACGTATGAAATGCTAATCATCGCCATATTTCGCCATAACTTTCAGTAACGAGTTGTCGTCTTGCTCGGTATACTACACACTATACAAATGCTTCTCGGTGTGTTTGTCGGTAACTGATAGTCTGTTATAAGTTAGTGTCGAAGTAGAGACAAAATTAAATTGTAAAGTAGATAAATCTGTATTAATCCGTCTTCTCAGTTCCAGCGCGGTGTCTTCGTAACTTTTGATCCACCGCCCCAGTTCAACTTTCAATGAAATCATATCCTTTGAAACCGGAAAACCAGACTCGAGTTTCAAATATCTTGTTTATTGCCATTATATATCCTGCGATGTTCTATACACCAGTCAGCCTCGATAGTATAGCATTCATCAACATAATTATTGTATTAAATGGCAATTAATATTATTAATATACTTAAATATCTTTATTTAAATTTTATACGACTATTTAACATGCTTTGCTTGTGATAGGCCTTTTAAAATTCCACCATGGTGAAATATATCTTTAAATCTTTAAATAATATTCATAGTTTATGTTTTTATATTTTCAACTTATTGATTTTCCTTTTAATTAGTATTTATTATATTATATATTAAGTCTCTAAAAATTAAATATCATATGATTTAAAATCTTATCTTAAAAAATTTAAATGGATGCATACGTTTTAATTTTTACTAAAAGAGTAGAATATTTATGTCCCCTTAAGATGATTGTGACTGGGTGAATATATTACCTATAGTATAATTAATACCTTTTATACTTCGAAATATCAATTCGATATTTTTATAAATGTATATGAGATAAGTCCGTTTTTAAAATTTATTCCAGTTATTCTAATCCTTGACTAGTCCTCTATGACGTACATACGTTTTTTGTTTTGTTTTAATATATTTCGTTTAAAGTAAAAAACAACTGTTAGTAGCTAAACATTTCATGAAATAAATGTTTCACTACTACCTAATTTTGTATATTTTTCATTCAAAACAGCCCAAAATTTCATTTTAATATGTAATTACTGAGGTATAATATATAGTAATACCACATATTATTGATCTTATATTACCAATGTTATGGGTTGTAGGTGATATAAGATCAATAATATATAGTAATACCACATATTATTGATCTTATATTACCAATGTTATGGGTTGTAGGTGATATAAGATCAATAATATATAGTAATACCACATATTATTGATCTTATATTACCAATGTTATGGGTTTTAAACTAATATTCCCCAAATTTTAAACCACGACACAAGTTAATTTTAATATTATTTCAGGTGGATTGAAATTTATATTATTTGTTTTCTTTTTTTTAATTAATTATTAAACGCAGGATAAATGGTATTAAATTAAATAATTACAACGTGCTAAACTACCTACACATTTTTTTTTATAAAACATACGGATTTAAGTACGGACATATGAATTCAGGGAATTAAGTATGACACTGACCAGGGAATATATAAGTGGAAGAGACCCATTACCAATTAATATAAATTTTAATTCTACTGAATTAATAATTAAAAATAACCAGTGTCGTGGTTTGACACTGGGGGGAATATTAGTGTGAGAGACTCATTCTCCATGCACCTTGAAGATGTTTATATAGGGAAATGGCGCTTTGTAATCATTATGTTATTCCATCCATCCATAGTCAAATAAATAAATAAAAAATATATATTTACTACAAATAATACATGTTTCCTTTTTTATAATAAGAACTTTTTTGGGATAAACTGTGATGTTGATTAAAAATGATTCTCATCTGAAATAAAAATAAATATGCCTAATTTTATAATTACCGTAAGACACCGGTCAAGAAACCTATATTGCATCTTAATTTTTAGAAGATAGCTTAGGTTGGTGAAAGACCATAGTAGAATATATCTGAATTGTAAAAAAAAATGTGTAAATATTTCTAAATTTCAAGTAACAAGAAATAATAATTTCTAAACTTAACCATATTGTGTGCTTAGTTTTATCCCACTTACTTACTAGATTATGACCAAAAAAAATCCTTGGTCCCGAAGGCTATCACCGTGTTTTAAAAGCCTAAGTTCTTGTGTCCTTAAATCATCAATTTAGGCGCAAACCCGCCTCTAATTTAGGAATAATTTTTCCACAATATTACACAAAAAACAGCTCTTATAATAAGTTTAATTCGGGTTCAACTAAAAATATTTTTTTATTGTTATAAACAATGAATGCAATTTTTAACAATACTAGTCAAAGGCCCAAAAAGGAAAATTTGACGAGATTCTACTTTTAATAATTGTTAATGATCACTATTAATATTTAATATATTTTTAATTAAACAACAAACCAGTCTATGTAACAATAATTTTCGATACATTTTTATCAACGTTTTAGATTATCTTTGAAAATTTCCTTAAAATAACTAGGTCAATTCATTTCCCGACTCTCCTCCGCTTAATCGCGACGCCTCTGCGTCTTTCTCAAATTAAAGTTTGTCATTAAGATTCGTTGCTCATCTCGAACAAAGACTTTGGCCATATATTTTTTTTATTCCAGGAACAATGGCGGCATGCGCCATTTCTCACGAGCGCGGGCCCGGATGCACGGCATATGATAATCAAAAGTGCATTTTCGTTGCACGGGGCGCGGAACTTTTGTGCCCGGCTTTAATAAAACCGCGGTACGATAAGAAAGTTCCCCGACTGTAACAATAACCCGAGAACTGCAGGTGGATATATTCAGAATAAATACAGAGACCCGGCTCTGACTTACGCTCATACGTGGCCGTATATCAAATGTCACGGTTCCGCTCTGAACCCTAGACTTTCGAAAACAAGGACCTCGACTCGAAATTATTTTATTTTATACCGGGCTAAGCGCTCACAACATGCACAGCCAGCTCTCGTGCAAATGCACGAGTCGGAAAACTTGCAGAAAGTAAACTAAATCTAGAAACGTAACATTTTTTTATTAGCGAGTTATGACCTATTTTCGAATCATAACTTTTGACATATTTTTCAGGAAATGATTTTTTTAACTCTCTAATACTTTGCCATTGCCATAAATATATATGCGTATATTTATTTATTAAAAGTTATATTTGTAATAAAAATTTAATCCCTAACCCGAGACAAATAAGAAAATCAATCATCTTAAAATTTCTGATTAAGAATCTATTGATTACTTTTACAATTTTTTTGTGGATTGAGCTTAGAATAATTGCATAAATGTTTAGAATTACAGAGTTAACACTAATAATATTTTAATGAGCGAGCATTCTAATCCCTCTTTGGTAGACTATGATTAATGTAAAAAGAGATTTTATGAAACATTAACATTAAACTTAAATCAACATAACTATCTCGAAGCGTATATAAAAATATATTAATATTTATATAAACCACAAATAGCATTTTTTATTTCGTAAATGTTAAAACAACAAATATTTACCATTTTATTAAACGTATTTTTATAAAATGAAAAATTTGGGTATTTGTTTATTAAATATTAGTGGCTTTTAAAAATGAATCATTATTATTTAGTCCTTGTGTAGTGTTTTTCGAAAAAACGTATACTTTACTATGTTTTATATTTTTAATTATTGTATTATTATTAGGTTGAGTCATAAATAACATCCGATATAGGTAGAGAATTTCTATTGTTTTGAGTTACTCGAATTGAGTCTATTATATATTTTTTCTGTAACCCTTTCATTATGGCTAATAAATTCCTTAATAATATTTACCAACAAAATTAAATGCGTCTTTATTGTTAACTTCCAAATTAAGTTGTTTAGCGATTTAAAAAAAAAATATTTAATTATATTGCACAGGAGACGGTTTCGTATGACTTTTATAGATGACGTCGTTCCTTGCGTTCATTCATCTGATATATTTTTTATTGCTTGAAAGATGAGATTAATATCTGATTTTTCTCTGTTCCTGTAATAGCTTGAGCAAAAGTAATATAATAAAATAATTATAGATTTTTTAAATTTTAATGCTGGAAAGATCAAAATTGTTAAACTTACTAAATACATCTTATGAATGTAAATTAAACTTTAGATTCTATTTTATTTAAAAATTATTAAATATTTATGCAATGTAGAGTACTGTGGAAATATACTCAAAACGTAGCACATTTGGATATAATTCACCATTTTATAAATTAGGTTTTGACTAAAACTGGCTATTCTGAATAAAGGCACATGTTATATAATTACGTTGCCCGAAAAAGCTGAAAAAATGAGGTACATCGTATAAAACGCATATGTTTTTTTTTGTTGTTTTCAGCTTTTGTTTCATGCAGCAAGTTAATTCGGCCACGTTTGTACGTATGCAATTTTGTTTGACCGTTACAAAAAGAGTAACATTTGATACAGCGGATGTTACTAATATGGTTAACATGAAGTGCCCCTGTTGAGTTTTCATCATGAAAAACTCAACTGCCGGTATGGGAAAATTGAATTTTCCCATGCCGGCCGTGTGTTTTGTAAATAAGCCTTTACAGCGAAATAAATAATCAACAGAGCGCCCAGCATCTGCCGAAAAAAATAATACAAACAAAATTTTATATAAATTAAAATAGGTTATTTTTAAAAAAAAATATTGATTGATGTAAATTCAAATTTATGGATTACGCGGTTTTTCTTAATAGTGAAGATAAACAAACAGAGAATCGACTGACGATTCAAGTGGGTTTTTCTGGTTTCGAACCATAGCCCGTCAGTGATTTCCAGCACATCCTGTACACTGTCTATATAAACAAGCAAACAACTCTGAAATGTTGTGCCGGGAGAAATAAAAAGCATCGAAAGCTCCGAAAGCAAATATTTACTCGCGCAAGCTCCGGACGAAAACACCGTTGGAGTTTTTAAAGTATTCGGATCGCGCTGCAGCTGCACGCGGCTCGCCGTTTGGGAAGCCCTGAGCACGAGCCCCTCCCCCTTCCTCACTGCATGTATGGCATAATTAAATTCCGAGATCCTCTGGTTTTAAACTTTTCTGCATTACATGAATGCTTCTGAAATGCACTTTCAACGAGGTTTGACAACTAACTTTAAAAAAAATAAAAATTTCTATAATTCAGCTAGAGAGTTTTTAATTAAATTTTAATACAAAAAAGTAAAACATGAATAAAGTTTAAAAATTGTTTTAAATTTATTATATTCAAGTGATCTAGAAAAAGCTAAATCAAATTTGTTTTAAATTATAGTCAACATAATACTGCAACTATAATGTTCAGTTGACACAAAAAACATGGAGTTGATTAAAAACCCAAGAAAACTTTGATAATTTCTTAACAAAATAATGCACCCCTAGAAAAATATGTACATGTATGTGTACAGGTATCCTTATGTGCATAAACAAATCTGGTCCTAACGGATTTATTACTGCAGAGCAACTATTCCCTGAAAGGAAAACCCTTATCTGTTGACCGATAATTGGTCTAGTCTCTACACTTTCGCTCCTATTCCTGCTTTTTAGGCGCCAACTCTCTAAGGAGGTCTTTCCTATGATGAAAGGATTGCTATTGCGTGACAGGGCTAATAATAATTTGAAACTTGTCACTTGTGACTCTTTATAAGCAGATAACACCTTAGAGAAGAGGAAAACGAATAACGAGACAAATCCCTTCCTACTTGCCTGGACATAGTCGAGAGGGTAAAATCCGATACCAACATGGTAGAAGATATACGTCTTATACCAGCTAAGGCCAAGAGAGAGAAACTCTTTACAAAAAATCCCATACCAAGACGGCCTGAGTCCCCGCGGTATGGACACGAAAGAGGAGTTCTCAGGTCACGATTGAGACTTAGGTTCCTTTGGCCTTGACTGCCATTCGAGAGTGGCATGTCCTTAGCGAGTGAGAGACTTGTGGCAGGCAAATGATGATGATGTTGATGATGATGATATTTAATTATGAAATTGATTACATATTATTTATTGAAAAGAAATACTATCAATATGAGTGTTGATTAAACAAATAACAGTTTTTACTCCAGCCATTTTAAATCTGAGAGATTTTTAATAAAATTTACCTCTATTAATATTTAATTTAGCTAAAGGCTATTATTTCTAGAACGAATATGTCTAATCTTGTCTGAACATATTTCTTTTGGCTATAAATATTAGGTCTACCAGAAAATTATGTTCGTTTTTAGAATAAAACAAAATAAAACATTTTTCATGCCTTGAAAAAACATAATTGAATTATATAATTTTCATCATTATTTATAACTTCTCGCCAGCGTGATGGAAATTTTATATCCCAATTTTAAAGAATGACTTATCGCTAGAGACAAAAAATTGAATCAGTGATTGTCTGATATCTTCTTCGTTTAAGAATTTTTTGACCTGCAATTTTTTTTGTAAGAAACAAGTGATAATCTGAGGTCCGGGGAGTATGGTGGATGTGACAGAATTTCTCAGCCTAGCTCTGCGAATTTATGAGGAGTCCCCAAAGCAGTGTGTTGCCTAGCATTATCTTGAAGCAGTATGTTGTCCTTCCTAAGAAATCTCGCCGGCCTCCTTTCTTGGAGTAATGTTTTTAAATTATCCAGATGCTATTAGTATCACTCCGAGTTTAGCTTTTCGTTCGGTTTTAACAGCCCAAACTGTATTAGTTCTCGAATTTTAATGATTTTGCTTTAACAGAATCTTGACAGAACTTGCCGGTAGACCTAATATTTTCTTAAAGTCGAGTGTTGTCGCGAGTCGGTATTGGATATGGTGGCGATAGCGGTTGGCACAATCATGGTTTCGCAGATTCTATGAACCTATGAGAAGCCTGTGTGTGCTACACGAGGTGCCCATAGCCCTAGCCTCGTCTGATTATTATTGGCTTATGGCTAGCGACCTGACCCGTATTCGAAGAGCCAAGATAACCAGAAGGACGATCGTCACGGTCCTGATATTAGGATTGAGGTGGACGGGTCTCTGCGGGGGATCGCGTAGTGTCCTCCATGGGGCAAAGACCCGCCTCAGGGTTAGAACGCCACTCAAATAATAAATAAATAATAAAAAAACTGCTTGTTACTGGATAAAGCAGCATTTTTTAATTTAAAATCTTCAAAAATCTGAGTAAATAAATATTTTTTTAAAATTCCATTATAAACTGTTTAAAAAAATAACAAACAATTTTATATATATTTTTAATTTAAAATTGTTTTTTTTAAATAAATTTACATCAATATCTGTCAATCTATTATATATCCATAGTATCTGCGCGCGTACGTCAAAAGGGTACGTGCCATTTTGGCAACGCAATTTATATTCACGATAAAATTTCTCTTTTGACAACAATAGTCCCCGATCCCACTTGTGGCCGACGAATTACCATAAACCTGGCCGCCGATCTACTATCGTAAAATATATTCATAGAACATTATATTTATGGTGTAATATACTTGAATCCGACTGCCAATATGTCAAAAAAAAGTTGCGATCTGAAAAAATATCTTTCGCAATTTATATTCATGTAATATATGCAAGAGAGCTTTTTTTCAGAATTAGAAGGATGCCGAGCATAGTCAATATCCTAGCTCGGAGACAATTACTTGCAGAAGTTGCAGTCAGAGATTCAATAATCTCGGCTTTCTTTTGTAAAGTGGAATGGGAGGGAAAAATCTTGATGACCTTTTTTTTTAATCTTGTCGAAGAAATTGTTTCCGACGAGAAACACAATTTTTCCGACCATTTTCTTTTAAAATTTGTATCAGAACATGCCATTATTTTAGCTGACAACTGCACTCGATACAAACGTAAACCGCTAATAAATATATTTTAATAAATGCGTAAGAAAAATTTAATAATGGTATTTATTATTTTGGAAAATGGGTTTAGCACATGTTGAAAATTATTTCTTCTCTCGTGCCGTGACTGATAATGAACGTTGCGGATCATGGAGGTAACCTCAGCCCTGTCCATTACTGCCCCGAACAAGGAAGTGGCATCTCCCCCAAACCATTATTGTAGGTTCTTTATTCAGGGCGTCATTTGTCTTCCGGGTCCTCATCTTCTAAATCGTACCTCAAATAATCAGTTGCAGTATCTGATATGTTTGTCGGTATGTTGCATATGACCGAAGCAAGTGAGTTTTCTTCTCCAATCTCTCGGAATCATTCCTTTATCTGTTTTTAGCACCTTTAATATTTCACTTAGTATTTCATCAGTGCTTGCACCCTTTTTCTTTTTAGATTTCATGATGGTTCTTTCAACTTCTACTCTCGTGAGATTGGATTCTGTAGAGGCACATTCCATACTATGACTTTGGAGTTGGATATCTTTCCATTTGGTTATTTTTTTATTGATTTCAATTAATATTAACCCATCGGTCACGGCCGCTCGAAAACAACTGCATGGTCCGAAGAGGGTCTCAGATACCCTAAGTCAAATTGTTGCTATATTCTTCATCAATACCTTGATATTTAAAAAAAAATGGATTATTCTAAGAATAAATATAGTCATTCATGATATGCTTCATAAGTTGGTTGATATTTTAGATTCTTTTAACTAATTAATATGACGCATAAATGACAACACTGGCCGGATGTGTTACTCGTGCGTTTCACTCACATTCGGCGCCTCGTACCAGATGCGAGCGAGAAAAAATCTCGCACGTGTGGCAGCAGAAGCGAATATTTTTATTTTTATTTTCGTAATTGCAGACAATGAATAAATATAAAATATTTATTCTATTTAGAAAAAAGTTTATGATATATTGGATTTATATTAAATAGGAAATATTGAGGTACTGTATCAAAAATTCGAGAGTGAATATGTTTAAAAGGCACGGAAAAAATATAATCCTTCTCGAACAGTCTTGAAGAATAACCAAATAACCTTCTGCTAATTTATGTTGTCTAGATATTATACCGATCCATTCCTTAGAAGAGTTGTTACTTATGATGACAAGTTAGACTTTTACACTAATCTAAAAAAAACAAAACCTATCTTTTATCGAATCAGATACCCTTGTCTACCCCTGGAGAGTTTTTGACTGAAAAAGGTACTCCTATGCATTAGGTGAAATATTTTTGGAATAATTCACTAAGATTTACTAAAAACTGGTAAGACGGTTACGGCAGATGTGTTTTGTGCCTATTTAGTAAGATTGCGTACTGATTAAGAACCGATCAATTTAAAAAACAATAAAAAAAATACAATAAAATTAAAAAATTGTTTCTGTGAAGCAAATTCATTGATAATAACGAAAATTAATTACCATAATAATACTTTTAAATAAAATTTGTATAAAGATTAAATATGATCAATCGTAATTAATTATTAAAAGTAGATTATTCTAATTTTAAATAATCTTTTAATGTAAAATCATATTTTTTTAAAATAAATAATTGTAATTAAATATATTTTTTAATAAATTAAATATATTTCATATACATATTAATACATTAGTAGAATCTTCAAGTGAAACGGTCTAGAATAGATTAACATAAAACAGTGCGTAAAATCGCAAATTTCGCATAGATATGCTAACGATGCATATTTTACGGATTATTACATTAAAAGTTTCGGCTCTTTCGCAAAGTGGAGATGACTTTGTTGGGCGGAAGTGTCAGGAGCGGCTTCAATAAACAGCCTTGAGGCTTCGATACCAGTTCTCCACCGCACTACCGGATGTACTGTCCCCCCCTCTCCGCTTTTATACGGGGGGCAGGGGAGAGGCACATCCGGTACCCCGTCCCTCGTCCCCCGCGGCTCTGCCGCAAAGGTGAGAGAGACGCCCCCCGACGTCAAACTTTTAACTGCCCTCAATACTGCGACGCTCGAAGCAATTTGGTGTGGAGTGCCAATTGGAAAATTGGAAAAATCAATTTCCAACTCACGCCTGCGACACGGCCGCCGCGGTGCCTCATGTGTGTGATCAACAGATAACCGATAACTTTTTTTTATTTTTTATCGACGCCCAGATTGGCGCTATTGTCGGTTAGTAAGGGATTACCGACGATTGTAATTATTCATCAACCACTAAATACGTTTAGAAACGTTCAATTGGTATCATTAGATGTTGATTAATATTTTATAAAAGAAGTAAAAAAAATGTAATTGCTATTTTAGCTATTTTTAATGGATTATAGATCATATTTACTAATG
>JAGXCT010036670.1:10335-36895 GCA_022495035.1 Philopotamus ludificatus | reverse complement strand
AATAAAAATAATAAATAAATAAATAATTCAAAGACGTGCACATACCTTTGTCATTGACGGAATCGTTTAAGAAACACTCTCCGTCGAGAGTCATGTATGATGCTTTTAATTTCCATTCGTTCATCTCTTGTTCCGTAGCCTTGTTCTGATCATCGGTGTCCGTCTCTACACTGGCAGCTTCAATCTTATTATTAGAATTACACAACGATTCATCGGAAGAAGCCATGCTTGGAATATTTTTTTCCGTTTCTGATGAGAAATTAATATAAATATATTGAATGACACACGCTATTGGATTAATTAAATTATACTGCGATACAATTGGACCCGTATATATCAAATTGTGTAAATTAGATAATATATTTGTTAATATACCGTTCATTGATTAACAATAAAATAAAATAAAAATTTAATGTATGTTTTTTATTTATTTTTTAAATTTAATAAAATTATCACTCGAAACAAATTTAAAACTACACACCATTGTGTTTCCCTAGAAGCAAAGATTTGTGTAATGTCCATGCGTCAGATTCGGCCGTTCTTTCCGTATAATTAATCGGCAAATAACCCGTCATCCCTAAAATATGAAACAAGTTTAATTTATATCGATAATTAAAAACAATTATATTGATTGAACATACCAGTGAGCCAAGAAACACCCTGTACCCATCCGTCCGGTGAATTTTTAATTACGTTTTCTTCAACGTACATGTAATCGCCGAGTCGGAGTTCCAATTCGTCGCTTTCTCTAGATGCGTACACGTGTTTTACTTTATGTACCTGAATTAAATATTTAATTAAATTCCGTCGGATAATTTGTGCTACTGAAATTGTTGCATACTTGATGGGTTCCTAGACGAGGATCTCGGGAATAGAGTCTTATCTCCCACGAAGCCTTCTCCAACGGTTGCAGATCTTCGGCGAGATTTTTCAGAGTCGAATACATATTAGATCCGAATTGGTAAGCCAAGGTTACGTGTAACGATTTAACATGTGGCTCTAAACAGATGGCTGAAAACAATAAATAAAATGAATCAATCTGAACTTTAAGCCGCTAAATCCATCTCAGCTGCAGTATAAGCCGCCTTGAGAGTTCTAAAATAAATACAGCACAAATCTACGCTAAAAAGCATTCATTTAAAATATATTAGGTAAAGCGAAAAGTAATGTAATTCTTTTGTCCTACACCAATCCAAGAAAAAATAAAACGACTTCCATCGAATCAGATACCTTTACTGTCTACCCTTAGGCCATCGTTGACTGAAAAAGGTTCTCCTTTTGTATTTGGTGACATGTTAAGGGAACAATTCACTATGATTAGCCAAAACCTGGTCATACTGTTACAGTAGAGGTGTATTGTGCCCAATAAATAAATATAAAAAAAATGTAATTTCTTGTCGCTTTATCTGATAAAATTAATATACAAACACAAAATCGATATAAACACACAAAAAAAAAGAAAACGACTACTAAATCATAATGTAGCAATATTCTCATATGTTACGGATCATCTTACAAGGTTGTGGAGGCTCCTGAGGAACTGCACACCATGGAAAACAGGTCGCAAGAGCATCCAATTGCTCGTATGTATCCACAGTCAGGCCAACTAATGTGATATAAATGCGTATATAAGACCTACATTGAGATTTTTCAACATAAAGACAACGCCGCTGGCCTTCCGAACGTTTCTTTAATTATTTTGATTCAAATATAAGACTATAATCCCTAAATAAAAACGCAAGGATACATACTTGTCGACGAAACTTGTTTAACATATTGCACGGCAACGTTTTTGAAATATTCGGCATGTTCATCGGACACGAAGAGTCCCATAAAATTTGGACTAATGTACGGCTCTAGATGTAGAAAATTGGCTGGAGGTTCACCGACGCCGTCTATCACTTGCTTCAACACCTTGCCTAATTGCAACGAGCATTCGTCTGGCGCCTAGAACGGTAAATCAAAGGCGGTTAGCGGTTCAATTAAATTTTATACGCATAAAAAAATATTTATGCTCACTTTGAAGAACGAAACCAAGGTGATGTGCGGAGTAAAATTGTGAGCTCCGTTCCATCCGCAGACTTCTTTGGATTTATTCCAAAAATTAGTCAATTGTTCACTAAACTTGCCAGTGGGGCAAGCGTACAGGATGTATTCTCGTGGACTGTCACTGTCTAGAGTGGAATCGTTCACATGAGTTAGGAGCCAATCGGATGCCAGTTGGACGCTTTTATTTCCAGTGGCCGCTAACGCTTTCAGCCTGCAAATTCAATTGTTTAGAAATCGACTGAAATAAATAAAACGAATCTAAATTGATTATTGATAATGAATAGAATCAAATTGAATATTTTAATATAGAAAATTAAATAAATCATATAAAAGTATCAAGTTTACTTATTGAAATGTAGATTTACTTTTATTGATTGATATGACTCGCTTATTCGCGAAAGATTTCTGATTTTTATATAATTTTTTTATTCGATGGGATTCTTTATGTTTCGAAATATTCAATTTTGCGTCTTTGACATTTGTAGTCGAAGAGTTTCATTGATGGAATTGAGATAGTTTGTGAGGGTAGGGGACACTGACGCGCGGTGCCTGGGCACTCCGAGCTGCAGCAGCAGGCCGAGCGGCGGCAGCGCGGGCGGCGCGGCGGGCCCGCAGCCCGAGCGGCGGGGCGGCGCCCACATGCGAGACGGGCGCCGCAGGGCTGCCATCCGCAGCGCACAATAACACGCCGTGGCCCTAAGCCCTCCGTAAACGGACAGTGCCCCATTTTATAAACATATAAATATAGCTCAACTATATATGGAGAATTAAAATATTTTGCATCCACAAACAAAAAATATTAGAATAGAGACAAGTTAAAAATTGCATCTCTAGGGGTAACCCAACGGATGAATTAATCTGACTCCAATTTGTTGATATTTTGACTTTTATTGATTGAAAATACAATTGTAAATTAAACGGTACATATTGTCGTGATCGCGTCCAGTTCTTTACGGTGACGTGGTAGCGGCGATCTAATGGCCGCTGATGTGGCTGTTCCCAATTGTAGTCAACGTGTGGCGATGATACGATGTCCCCTGAGTCTGAAGATGTTTGATATGTCCGGGCTTGACGTGCAACTTCGCTGGTGTCGTCTCACGGTGAAGATGGTTTTCGAAGGTGTAAGTACGATGATATGTAGAATTGCTAACATAGCGGGAGCAGAAGTTCAGTGGTTTGCAGCTTTGATTAATTGGATTCTTCATCGTGATAGTGTGCGTCCGACGAGTTGGGCTCCTGTCGGGACTTTCGTCTGCACAAGACTCTTAGGCGGTGTCCAGGATAGCTTCAGCCCAATGGTTGCCCAATTTTATAGGGCACGAGAGGATCCTCTTTTCCACTCCTAGCGCATTTGTTTACGTCTGCGATTTTTTGCTCAATATTTCAGAGTTAAAATTGGTTGTATTCTTTAAACGTCTAGACCAGTGGTTCTCAAGTGCGGCCACGGTGGCCGCATGCGGCCACCAGAGGTCGCCGGTATTACTCAACAGTTGAAATTTAAAAAAAAATGTATTTTACAAAATGAATTGCAAATTATTATTTTCTGTTTCCTAGATAGCTTGGCAGACACTACTTCTAAATTAAAATTAAAGCATAAAATTATAGTGTCTTCAATCCTTAAATCTGGAACTTTATAAAAGCTTCGAAATTTTTTTTTTTTAAAACTGTCACTTTTATACATCTTCCCCTTTTCAAATGATGAAAAATGAAAATTTTATAGCATTACAAAAAAGATTATTATCATTTTCAGTATTCAAATTAATTAACTGGGCTAACGTAAAATATGCATTATTAGAAATCAGTCATGATCAAGTACTTAAGGACCGTTTTAATAATGATACTGTTCAAAAATTTAGGTCGGAGTTATACGTTAATCATGAATCAAATCAATATAAAGAATCAGCAACAATTGCTTTATTAATTTTGTCGATTTTTCCTACAACTGTATACTGTGAAAGATCATTCAGTATGATGAACTTTATAAAGAATAAATATCGAAACCAGCTGACAGATGTAAACTTAGAAGCAGCAATGACTTGCATTGAAGAGAGAACTGTTGAACAATTTCCATTTGTATTACTTTTAAATAAATAAATACCAATATGTTATATATATGTCAGCATAGGTTATTTTTTCTGATTTTCATTTTCTCATTTTACATATTCTTTGAGGTTTCTATTTTCTATTTTACTTATTTTTTAACCAGCTTATCTCTGTTTATTTGTTGCCCTTGCGTTATCTCTTTAGTTATGGGCACTCTAGTCTCTCTATAGTTAAATAAATAAATGTTTAAATAATGCATTTATTGAATATAAACTATAAGTTAATCCATTTTTACAAATGCAACTTATTTTATTTCAGATTTGTGCGGCCACGAGACATTTTCATAGGACCGGTGATTTTTATAATGCGGCCACAGTAAAATTTCACTTGAGAACCGCTGGTCTAGACGGCGGCTTGTTGTTTGCGTTTTTTATGCGTAGCATTTTTAATATTTACGAAAACGCCCGTGTGCGATTTGATTTTTTATGCGTCTGGTTATGTGCTTGAATTTCATTTAATAATCGATTTGCAAAAAATAATATTTCGAAGTCGAAGTCATTCGTCCTTGATCACCACACCCCCTATTAGAAAAAATATGAACAAAACAAAATAAATCTTGTTTCCCCGAAAATAAGAAAATGGCAATTGCTCCATAATACACAATAAAGCTTATTTTTTTTATAGAAAACAAAGATCATCCTTTGGTGGTTATCAACTACCGCCGTATTATGTAAATAAAATCACAAAATTAATTTAGTTTGGTTAAATTCGAGACGTCATTTCACATTTTTAACGTTTTTATAAATGTCATTTTTCAGCTGTCGGATTTTAGTGTACTGGTCACCCTGTGCGGCGTGTTTTTGTTGGCAACCCCGCCCAACGGCCGCGCTGGGTATGGAGGCGGGCTGGCGCGCCGCGGCCGAGCGACGGCTGCGCGCGCTGGGCCTGCAGCTGCAGCGGCCCCGACAGGCGCCTGCGCCCCGTCCCCGTCCCCCTCCTGTATGTTCTTCGTCATATATTCTCAGACAACTCTAAACTTTCAAATTCATTCAAAACTATTCAAAATAATTTCAAATCCTTTGTTGTTTTTCATAGTATTTTGCACTGAAATATATTAAATCTATACAAAAAAAATATTTTATATAGTTTGTATATGCTTTTTTTTTAATTTTGAAGTTTCCCTCCAATTTTGACTTCTTTATTGCGATATTTATAAGCTTACAGTAAAATTTCAACAAACCTCTAGGATTAATGTGAACTTACACAACATTTTCATTGTCACATGAAATTATGAGTAACGTTTTCTTGACAGATTGGGAATATTTTTGGAGTTTCTCCGAATTTAGTACCGCACAAAACAGTATGTTGCTGCGGCAATCGCTTGCAAATACCGGCTGTAATTTATGACGCCTGCGATATGCTTAAAATGCACATGATGACGGAAGGATTGTTTCGCAAAGCCGGTTCCCAAAACAGACAAAAAGATATTAAAGTAAGATACATTATATTATTTTTTAAAAAAAAATAGAGGTCTAAATTCACAATTATATTTTTACAGAAAATATTAGATGCGGGCGGAACGATTGACAAATTATATCATGCTATAGATGTAGCTGCCATTTTAAAACTGTATTTGAGAATGCTTCCGGAACCGATCGTAGATTATGACATACAAGACGTTTTGTTGCGTTGTTTACTCTTGCCGGAGACCGATCATTTGAGTGCCATACAATTAGTTTTATTGTTTATGCCATTGCTCCATTTGCACATTCTGCATTATGTGATGGAAGTATGATCATTTCTTATCGAATGAAATATTTTTATTGACCGTGTAATTCAATTTTTACTGTTCCGTTTAGTTTCTTAAATATGTATCTATGAAAAGCGATCTTAATAAGATGGATTCCAACAATTTGGCTATAGTAATAGCACCGACTATTATGCCGCCTCCTCCTACGTCGCCGCCGAATCGTGTGGAGCATCACGTGAGACTAGTCAAAGTGAGAATTCAGCGAATTTGTTCGTATTTGAAATTTATTTATATATTTTATTCGGTTATTGTGTTGTAGATTTTTATAGAGAATGCCAATTTAATTGGCGCCATTCCCACCGATGTATCCTTGGACGTGGAGGAAGATATTGAACAGCAAATATCTCAAAAAAAGAAGAAACGACGGAGCGGATCTCTCACACGTAATTTAATTTAAAATAAATATTGCATTATATAAATTTTATTGTTTTTTAATACAATTTTTATTTAAGGCATGTTTACTGGATTACGTAAAATGGTTTCCAGTACGAATACAAACAAACCTTCTAATCCTGAAGTCGTATCGACACCCGTTTTAGATAAAGGTTTAAACAAGAGAAAGATGGTAAACGCTCAAGGGTTTTCGGCCAAGAAGAGGTAACAATTACTCGCATTTTGACCATTTTGGTTTAGAATCTTCTCTGCATTCCACATCCCAGGTATTACGGCGGAGTCCGTGGAGGTCTTCATCTGGAGGCTTCAGTCTGTGGGCGCCCTGCGTCTTTGTACATTTCCAAGCACGACTAGCTTCTCCAGGCTATCGCTTCTTCTAGCGAGATGTCCAATATATTAAAGAATCCTTTTGAGACATGTCGTAGAAAGTCGGTCATTTCTGTTGTTCCCCATTTCTTTCAAGACAGACAAGTTTGTGCGGTATTCTCAGCTGTTGCCGGCACCGCATTTCATAGAAGTCAATTTTCTTTTTCATGTTCAAGAAAGATCTAGAACAGAAAGATTTCTTATTTCCATTGACCTTGGGTTTTCTGCTTTTGCGTGCAGTAATATTGATGCATGATCAGGAGTTTACTGAACATTTTTAAATAATCCTAATCCTAATTATTATTCTTTTGTTTGTTTTTTATATAGAAAAGAAATTTTGGAAAATGTTCCTCATAACGTTAATTCTCTAACTCCTCTTTTACCTGTGTAAGTATATAACTATGTCATTTCATATGATTTCTATGCACTTTGTTAATGTTTTTTATTATTTCCAGGGCTAAAAAAGAACATAAAAAACTTAGATTAAGTATAGGTAGGAAATCTAAAGATAAACTTTTATCTAACGGCAAAGATAAGGCGTGTAAAAAATCGCTCGACTCTTTAAACGACAAACGGAATTTTGATTCAAAATCAAATAATTCTTTCGACTTAAAAAATGATCTCTGTAATAATAAAGATAGCGAATATGTTAGAATACCGAAGAGCGAATATGAAGCGATCAAAAATAGAGTGTCTGCGATTGAGAATCGCATATCGCAAGAGTTCAACGTTATCACCGCCATCGATCACCAGTCCGTTGAGCCCGTGCAACAGGTGCAGACGGTGTACGAGAAAACATTAGAAGAAGCTGCGATATTATCTTCACCGACGACCGATCATTTGGCCAGACGAATGAGTAAAGAATTGAAAATTCGACAGAGCGAAGAACATAAAATTATTAGATCGCCGAGCGCGAGAAAGATCGGCGTCATTAGACGACGTTCGCGTGAAAACGGTACAAAGCTAATTAGAACGCAAACGTGGACAGTTTCGTCACAAACGGGACTGTTGCCTAATTGCGTAAATAAAAATAATCAATTTTACAATTCGATCAATCTGAAAAGGGGGCGACCGAACACAATCCGGGCCGGATTATTGCATCCGAGCACCGAGGTATTGAATAATAGAATCGATGAACCACCAGTAATGAAACGTGTCAGTTTGCATGATATTCAATCGCCGATTCCGAATAAACAATTGGATATGGCGTACTCCACGAGAAGTCATTCTAAGAGACCATCATCGTTTCACGGACTCAGTGATGTCGAAACGCCGTTAAAAATTTTCAACAATAGAAATGCAGACAATTTAAAATGGAAAGACGGTGAAATATTCATGTCGAGTATGGAAAACATGGATAATTCATTGACGGGCAGGGCGTCGGTCGCTCAATTGAGAAGTCGGATGGCCGGAATGGTGATGGCGAAAGCGCGATTATTCGACGGCATGACCGATTCAGATACGTCGCTGGAGAAAAAAAACAGCGATAAACCGGTCAAACAATCATCGGGCTTCGCCAGAAAATCCAGACGCGGCGAAATGCAATCCATCAACAGCTCCAACGAATCCAACGATCTTAACTTGCTGGAAAAAAAGATTAAAATCAATCATTACAAGAGTCCCGGATACGTCTCAAAACGACACAAATCAAAATTAGTAAAATCCCCAACTGCCACCGCTAAATTCAAAGATCATCTCAATCTATCGTCCAATTTAAAGGACGTGATATACGACGTATGCACACCGCTGAGCGAAAAGAACGTTTACAACGATAAAACTCCTTTATCTAAAATCAAGGACACGACTAAATCATCGAACTCGTTTAAATCTCCGAGAAATACTCCGCATTTGAAAAAATCGTTGAACATAAAATCCGTCAACAGCGTGAAGCCCACAAACGGTATCAATATTGAAGGGAGGAAAGTCAATACTCCCATGCGTGCAAATCATAGCACGCCTAGAAGGCAATCGCCGCGACTCGTCAGCATGAAATCACGTCAAATTGTGTAAATAATTTTAATATTTTTAACTGTGCAATCAAATATATGTACCGAGAATTACATCTGACGTCTGTAATATACATTTTAAATAAAAATTGGATATGTATGCGGCGAGTTTTCTTTGATTCAGTTTTATCTGAATGTATTTATGGATGGAAACACAATAGAGATAAAAAGTTTTATTAGAATATTGCAAAATCGATTAATTGTTCAGGTATTGATTTGCGATTGCCGTCTCAAGGTTTTCCTTTCACTATTCACATTCACTTCTCTGTTTTACCGCTGACTAATAAAATATTAGAGTGGATTATATACAGAAACGGTTATGTGGATTTAGATAATACATGCATGTATCAATAATCCGGTGAAATATTTGATTATAATAAACTGGATATAAATGTAAAATGTGGAGTATAGTAAGGTAATTCGGAATGGGTAAAACGATAGTTAATTCTGAAATGGCCTATAAAATGATTTATGAAATAAATGAATGACATGTTTTTAAATATTCGTTTGTTTATATTTAATTTTATAATTTTAACATATTTCTCCTTGCATACTTTTTTATGTAAGTTACATATATTATTGTAATATAAATATATTTGTATCAAATATTTTAATAACTTAATTTTATTTATAAAACCTCATCAAGTCCGTATCCAGAATCTTGAATAATGAAACGCTATAAAACAATTAGACGCCGTGATTTTTTTTGGACACTGGCAACACCAAATGTTAATTCATTGCTCGGGGCACTTTATCTTCGAACTGGCGATTCGTATCTCAAAATTTAAAACAAATTTGAAGAATATGATATGCCACTACAATTTCGAAAAGAAAAAATTTAAGATTTTCTAACAGATATTTTTAAAACGACACGAAAGTTCGCGCTACGACATGTGACAAATACTTCGATCCGTCACGGCGGCTGGCTCGAAACCAACCGCGTCGTCCGAAGTAGGTCTATTTATAATGGCAAATAGACCCCAAGCATTTCAAATCAAAATATTGATGAAATCTTCATCAATATCTTTTTAAAATAAAATGAATTATTCTATAAAGACAACAAAGATATATAGATAATATTTATTCTTTAGACTTTTTTAGACAAATACCAAAAGTTTGTGATATGTATGATTTATATTAAATGAGTTATTCGAGAAAACTCAAAAACTTGGGGTCCCAAATAGACCCCATTGGCACGGCTAGGTTTAATTTGCGCCTCGGGGCGTCAACGGCCTATAACTGGTTAAAATCGATTTTAAAATACAATGTTGCCATCAAAAATAAATAACATGACATGGAAATTTTAGCTATATTGCAGTTTCGATCATTTAACTGTTACGATCATACCGGTGTGACAACCGTTTCACATGATAGCTTTGTGCAAAAGCTATTTGAATAGGAATATCTAGAGCCCTTCGTTTATAAAGTTGCGTCAATGAATTCGAATTTTAGCTATTTTTTTAAATTTGAAAATTTATTCGCGTACAGGACATAATTATATAAATTTCTCCAGCTATTAAAAACTTAATTATGATAAAAAGATAATTTAATCAATAAAATAATATTAAGAATTATATTTTTATACAA
Source organism: Philopotamus ludificatus (assembly GCA_022495035.1). Classification (NCBI taxonomy): domain Eukaryota; kingdom Metazoa; phylum Arthropoda; class Insecta; order Trichoptera; family Philopotamidae; genus Philopotamus; species Philopotamus ludificatus. The sequence goes on along the minus strand of JAGXCT010036670.1, from coordinate 26,641 downwards.
TATTAACAAAAAAATAAGTCAATAAATAATGATTAATAATAATAAAAATTCCGAATAAAGCTTGAAAATCGTCAGTATAATCTAATTTAGACAAAGGGAAATTTTCTACGAAGGGGTAGGTATAAGCGGCATTTGGCCGGCCGGCCGGCCGGCTTTGTTCTTTTATTGTAAATACGGTAACATTTTCATTAATTGTTATTAAAAAAATACTGTTCATTTTATTTTTATGAAGATGACTATGCATAGTAAAGATTCACTAGTTTAATTAAAAATATAGAACATTAATTTATGATATTTTTAATATATCACGTACTTATTGCATTTTAATAAGCTATTTTATTTAAATTATGTTTGGGTATAAATATAAAGCACATTTTGATGTTTATAAATGCATTGATATTAATTAAAAGTGGTGCAAAGTTAGCTTTTAAATAAAAGTAGTTGGCTGAAAATTGACCGGCTTGCGGCGACGCCCGAAGTATGTGACAACAATGGTGGACGTTGAAGTGGGGTTTGACGTTTGAGGTTTCCTTCCAACACAACAACAAATGCTTTCTAAATATAAATTATGCATTTGACACCGTGTAGATTAGAAATCATCCTAGAGTGATTCATTTATAAAATTGCAATATAAAATGTGCGAAGTCTGTTCGAAATTTTCACAGCTGCTTATAACATGTAATATTATTGTTGCCGTTTTTTCATATAAAATTACGTTTTATGTTTTGATATATTCAATTTACGCCTCGACCCCGTTTAATATTTAAATTGAGCGAAAAAATGTGTGTTTTAGGTGAAGCTCGGTTGACTGCTGATGTATCTCAATATCCAACACTAAAAAAATCCGAAGTAGAGGTTGTACTAGCCTATATTCTATCGTGGCCACAAAGGTGATTTATTTTAATGTTAATACTGCTAACTCATCTTGAATACCGATCAAACGTTCATAGACAGAGTATACGTTCCGATATACTACCGTACAATTCTATTTAAAAATCAATAAGAATTCATTCCAATTCTTTTTTAATATTTTGTTCCAAATTATTGTATTATCAAATAATATTATTTTGAAAGGTGAATTAAATATTTATACAATTTATCTGATAACTTATCAATTAATTCGTTGAAAAATAAACGTAAGCTCTGTATTTATCGAAATTTTTAAATGTATTTCTGACTTTGGAGTATCAGTAGTGATTTGGCTTATGATTGCGTTTACAAATCATATTATTTATTAAAATTTTTAACGTATTTGATTTTATTTCAGACAATGCATGTGCTGTTACCGAGATTTAAAGAATTTTGACAGATTCAATCTTGTTGTACAAAGTATTCTCTATTTATCAGTATGCCAATTAAAAGCACTTAAAAATGAGATTGTAGCGTCATCAAATACACAGAAAAAGGCTACTGTTAAAAATGAAGCTATTCCTGAAGCTTCCGTATCAGAACAAAAGGAAGTTTTGGTTAAGGATTCATCTGGATCGGCGGAAACAGGCAAAGATGTAGTTGACAGTAGTAAATCCACCGCAGCGACATCAGATGTCAATAATGACAATTCCGTAGACGGAGATAGTTTGAATAGTGAGGGATCCGAAGAAAATGAGACATGGACTATGCAACAAAAGGAAAAATTAATGCATATTGTTTCAAAAATATTTCTTTTAAACTTTCCGTTGTACGTTGCATGCAAGCATTCATCGTTCAGTAGGTTAGACGATCTCACCGCTCAAGAAATAACCAGTCTGAGTTGTTATTGTGATTTGCACGACACCGAAATACCAGTGTATCTTTTGCGAAATGTAAATTTGTTTTGTAAAAGTGGCGGAATATGCGCAATGACGTCCGTATTCGAATCGGCAACACCCGAAAATTTACCAGTGTCTATGGCACATTCAATTGTGGCAGCTATCGGCGATATTAAATTGTGGCTTAACTATAGAGCAATTACACAATTCTTTCTCCCTCTGAGAAGCAAAGTTCTCAAATATATGTGTAATCTCGAGGATAAGGATTTGAGACTCGCCGGCGTCAAAACGATGGCAGGTAACGTCGAAGTTCATTCATATTTAATTATTTTATTGTCAGAATTTTATCCTATAATTATATTTTTTCAGATTTCATGTGGGGAACTGTAAAAGATCCGTTGGACACTCCGGTGGCATTTGACGGAGATGGATTAGATTTAGCATTTAAATATTTCAGCAGCTCTACGTTGACCATGCGCCTAGCAGGAATTACACAAATTAACACGCAAATTTCATTGTTCAATGAAATTTGCGCCAGTGAACCAGTACCTGAAGCAGAGACTGTTGGACAGCAATTAGCTCAATGGCTGTGTACAAATCAAATAATGCAACATCTTTTTGGGCCAAATCTTCATGTGGAGGTAATTCGGTTTATGATTTTGGATTGTCTTGAACTTCAGACGCCTTGTCCATATTCAGAACCATTTATTCGATTTGTTTTCTATATTTTATTCTGTCCTTAGCGAGTTCCCCACCTCCTAAAGTGATCCTGTTAGGAATATTGCCATGTCAATACTTCTTACTAGCCAAATACCATTTACCGTCCAATGATGATCTACAGAAGGATATACTTTGGTCCCCAGATGATATATAAGAAGTAATCATCTTATGGAGTTGAAAAATTTCTACTCTTTATGAAAAGTTGATGTTCATTCCAACATTCTTCAGTAGCTCGACGTCTTTTACATCCTCTAAATTCGTAATTTTTTTCGAGTCTTAAAACTGCTGTAGAAAGGGAAACAATTGAAAATCTGAAGGTGTGATATCCGGATAATAAGACGGATGTAACAGTAACTCACCCAAAGTCATTAATTCTTTTGATGGTGTCTCGTACAAGATGGCGCCGTGCATATTGATCAGTTCTGGACGAGTTTGATTGAATTTCGTCTTTAATCTATCTAATTATTGACAATAAACATCTGCATTATTTGTCCTTTGGCAGGAATTCAAAATGAACAATCCTCTTGAAATTCCACCGTATACACAACACTTCTTTGTCTGGATGCAATCCAATTCGGGCCTCTCTTTGTGGTTGTTGTCTGTTGTCTACCTATTGCAACACCATTTTCCGTCTCATCCGATCTGCCACTACCTCCCTTTATCTTCCGGTCAGTCTTAATGATGGGGTGTCCCTCTGTACACAGTCCAACCACTTCAACGTTAGGTCTGGGCTCAGGACTTGTACCTAGGATGAAGCTGTGTCAAACTGGTCCGATATAGTTTCATCCCTTGCCGCATATACCGGCTTGGGCACAACTCTCCGAAAGTCGATACAAAGCAAGCATATGCCTTGTAGCAAATTACATTGCAGATCAGTCCATTGGTAATTGGGTCCTCCACCGGAAGGCCCGTAGAGGAAATGTTATATCGCAGAGCATGGAGCAGGTCGTGATGTGCGACACCCACGTAAGGATAGGACCACAGAATGGGACTGTAATCCTATCAAACGGACCCATACCAACAGTGCGAAGATGCTACTAGGCTAAACTCTTTCAGTTTGCCAAATATTCACCCTCGAGTGAGCAAATTGTAGTGGCGCCGACGACAACGGGACTGTATTTTTTTAAGTTTTAAACTAAACAAGACAGTAAGTCTTATTAACCATAAGCCTTTTCGATGACCAGCTGTATCGCATCCTTGATACGTGACTGGCCCACCGGAGTCTAAGCATTCTGACGACAGCTGTGACAGGTATATAGTCGATACAGCTCCTCATTGCTTCGTGCACGGTATTCTCCGTCATCAAATAGATCTCGATATCCATCTCAGAATCATCCCCTCCAGGATATCAAATTTTCACTTATCTTGCTTTGTTAAAGCCAAACATTCAATCCCGAATGTTAGGATTGGCCTGATGAGAGTCATGTAGAGCTTGATTTTGGTCTTTCTTGACAGGAATCTTGAGTGTTGATCCTATTGAAGTCCATATTTGCACCGGTTTGCCACCATGGTTCTTGCTTAGACTTGGAAATTGGTTTTATTATTATTTTATGCATTTCTAAATGCTATAAATTATCCATTTCTCATTCCCACACACAGTTGAATAAGTTCATCTAAGTTTCTCTACTAATACATCAATGGAAAAAACAGGACTCAGCTCCACCAAATCTCGTAGAATATCGTGGTTTAGTCTTTCCACGAACTGGTTCATCCAGTAACGTAAAAATCTCAGACAGTCTCTTTTGTTTTTCCATCAACTCCGATATATTTCAACGCTTTTTCTTGCTGCACTTAATCGACGGCCTTCGTAATCCTATTTAATTTCTCATAAATATGTTATTAATCGAATTTTATTATCATCAGGTTATCAAGCAGGCTCACATCATACTTAAGTTTCTCGCTGTTGAGAATAGAATAACTAACGAGCACATCGATTTAATATGGCAAGCTGCACAATTAAAACATTGTAGTAAACAAGTATATGATTTGCTTCCCGGTTTTATTAAAAACCTAGCTCCGATTCCATGCTCTCACCTGTATCAACTATTATGCACACTGCCTCCCCGAGAGCATACTGAACAGGTATACATTTTTTTTTATTGATGTAAATAAATTTGAGCGTGATTGATAATATGTATGATTTATTTTCAGAGTTTATATTTAGCATCGGCGCTGATGCGTGTAATGTGGTCTCGGACTTCGCAAGCGGCTTCTCTCTTGGTCAGCGGAGTCGGTATAGCCGAAGGATGCACAATTCAACCCACAATTTCCGTGCATCCACCCTCTTGCTCTTTAATCCACCGCGATTCGTCATCGGAAGCCAGTGTCAGCATGGATCCAACTAACTCGGATGAGGATCCTGTAAATATCGTAATAATGTACATATTTATATAATTATTATGAAAAAATTAATGTGATTTATTTGTTACAGTGTGAAGAGTTGAGTACGTCTGGTGAAGAAGCCGGTCCTACGCCTAGAAAACAATCCAAACATCAATCTATGAATCCCGGTATTTATTTATATTTTGAATTTTTATAAATATATCCACGTTTTGTTAATTATTATTTTTTATTTAGTCGAGGAGCAGAAGTGGACCGAAGAAAATTGTCAAGGAAAAGCTGCTGATATTTCAAAACCATGCCAAAAGTATGTAATTTTTTGCTTTTAAATAAAACGTATCATATTATTTGATTTAAATTTATATTATATTAGGCGTTCGAAGAATGATGGCGCTAGTTCGGGGAGCGTTAGCAGCGGTGTCGAAGATCTGCGACACCCTCCCAAAAAGAAAGTGCTGCGCCGCAGAAAAAATATCAGACGTGATTTATTTGGTATTTTATCAGAAATATTTTTGAACATCCCGTTGTAATATTATTAATTGTTTTATATTTTCAGCCAACATTGCCAAAGTGGAATTAGGCGAGTTGATAGAGTCTATATCGGACGCCGAAGAAACATCGGGAAGTGAACCGGAAGTGTGTGCTATCGCGAAAAATATCTCTATAAGGAATAGGACTATTAGCAGAGAGCTGGTGGAGCCTGCTGTTCCGTTGACCAAGCAAACGGATAGATCACCAGAACGAGAATGTGTACAAGCAGCTATTCACGACTGTCCGACACTTTGCGATAGTATCGACGAGAGGCTAGTATTGAAATATTCCTCGATATAATATATATTTTTAGTGTTTAATATTTGATGTATTTGATTATAGACAATTGATGGAGCTTTTAAGCGGCGACGACGGCGAAGCCAGTATATCCTCGGCTATGTCGAATAAATCTGATAAAAATATGGCCGATTTCGATGGTGAGGAATCGGCGTGTGAAGAAGAACTGGCGAGTTTAGCAGCTCAGGTATTTCATCTTTCTAGTAATTGTAAATACCATTTGCATAAACCGTTTTCACTTCTTTGATATTCTTAATCCATCCGTCATGGGGGATCGAAAACATCCAAAGGGGGTCTCTCAGATACCCCAAGCATTTCAAGTGAACTGATGAATTCTACATCAATATCTTTCCATTTTTTTTAAAAATGAATTATTCCAAGAATAAAAATAGTTATTCATGATATTTTTTATAATTTGATTGATATTTAGGGGTTTTAACTAATCAATATGTTGCTTAAATGACAACGCTCCCGGTGATGTCTCACCGCTGACCTGTTTGATGGTTAAGTTTTGTTTCGGCATTGCCAGAGATACCAGTCCTTTAGAAAGCCACTGTTTTTGCGACATTCGTTCGAGTATCCACACACCTGTTTATTAATCTTGTCGATTAATTTCAAATGTTCTTGCATACTAAACCAAGAGTAACCGAGTGTATCTGCTATTTGTTGAATTGATTTGGTTGGATTCGCTTCAACCCGTAACACCTCATTTCACACTTTCACTGCCTTCTCATTTCGAGGTTTATTTTTGAAGTAAATACTTCCACTTTATTAGGTTCCACTAAATTATTTAAACCACCTCTGATTACTAAATAGTCATATACCTGTAAATGTCACAATTTTTTTTTGCAATCGTTGCATTATTTTTTTACGAAATTCGTATAACATGCAATTTCATAAAAATTGCTCATCCTGCACTAATTCTTTCATTTGAAATAGGAGTGCATTAGATGTCCACTTATCAATTTCAATAGAAATACGTGTTATCAGATCGACAACTGAAACATAACTGACCATTGAAAAACAACATCTTTGTTTGGTGCCCCTTACATCATAGGTGCAGCCCTATTGTAGGGCCCTGGCCTCATTCACCACCTTTCTTCATTTTGTCCGGTCTGCCGCTACGTCGCTCTTTTCCCCCTTGCGACAGGACTCAACCATAAGCTATTTCGGTGTCCCACATCCTTGACATGCAACTGGCCTTCCAGAGTCTGGCCACTCTGACGACAGCTGTGATCGGTATATCCTTGTATAATCTGTATACCTTCTCGTTGCTAAATTCCCCATCGTCGAATACGACTCCAAATATTTGTCTCAGAATTCTCCCCTCCAGGATATCCAGTTGTCGCTCAACTTGTTTTGTCATAGCCTAACATTCAGATCCGTATGTTAGGGTGGGCTTGATGAGGGTCATGTAGAACTTGAGTTGAGTTTGAGTTTTTGAAGTTTCAATGATGCAGTGTTTCTCTTTACACAGTCCAACCACCGCAGCCTTGATCTTTTTTCCTCCTCACACGGAGGCTTGTTAACCATTAGCCTTTTCGGCAGCTGACTATCCCCCATCCTTGACCCACCAGAGTTTGGACACTGGAATTGCCTTGTATCGGTACACCTCCTCATTGCTTCGGCATCGTTGAATACGAATACGGCTCTAAATATTCGTCTCAGAATTCTCCTCTCCACGATATCCTTTTGTCGCTCATCTTGATTTGTCAAAGCCTACATTCAGATCCGTATGTTAGGACGGGCCTTGTAGAGCTTAACTTAAATCTTCCTTGAGAGGAATCTTGACCGTAAATGCTTTTATCCAAAAAAGCACCAGTTTGCTAGCATGGTTCTTCTTCGTACTTCAAAATTGATTTCATTCTTATTTGTAATAAGTGAGCCGAGATAAGTGAATTCCTGGAAGGCCTCGAAGCCGTACACTTCGACTCTCAGGGGTTCAAGAATTCGTCCTTGGCAGATGGGCATGCATTTTGTCTATGATCGTCGTTGATCCTTAGTCATTGATCCGATCTCCGACATTGCAAGCCTTACCGTATTTATCAACTTTTGACCAATATTGAGACTCCTCATCGTCTCATACAGTTTCGGCTTTTAAACTATATCATATGCGGATTTGAAATCTATGAACAGGGGATCGTGATCAATCTTGAATTCTCGTGTCTTTCCCAAAATCTGGTGTAAGGATCAGTCGTTGACCTTCCAGGGCGGAATCCGCACGGGTAGTCCGATATTTTTTTTCTATTTCAACAGTCTTTAGTCTAGTATATTGGAGAATACCACCAAGAGGTTCAGGTTCAAAATGTTCAGAGTTATCTGAAGCTCTTACATATTTTTTAATTATTTATTTTATTGTTTCAGGCTCAGTGTATGGGAGGATACCGCGTCGGAGCTAGTCTCGGTATGATAGAACCCGGATATTCCGGTATGGAAATACGAGGTTTGCAGCCGGAGACCGTATGCGCTAGAGGTCATACGTTAGGAATTGTAGATTGCTTCTCATCGAATGTCGATCATCATCAAGCTAGTGATAATCCAGCGTTGCATCTTAATTTGAAAATTAAAGATGTTTGCAAGCCCGGAAATACTCTCTTGTGGGATTTGTTACAAGATCATAACATCGTAATTATTATACTTATGTTCGAATGAACATATTTCATATATTGAAGTAATTTATTAATACGTGTATTTATTATTCTTTAGAAACAACTCGGCGAAGGTTTGGCGCTGGAAGCGGAAAAGGCTCTTTATACGTTATTGGGATATAATACGGATAAATTCATTCGATTTAAATTTATTGAAGGCTGTTTAGATAATTTAGCAAATCATACGTATGCATTTTTTTTATTTATGCATCAATAAAAAATTTAATAATAATATATAAATACGTCATTTATGATTTTAGGTCAGTATCGGTGTCATTACGACTTTTGCCGAAATTATTTTCTTCATTCCAAATCAGAGGTCTCGACATGCATCAAGTGAGAAAACTTTCATATGCTAAAGTTGTTTTTTTGTTTTCAATTCAATATAAATGTTTTATTGAATTGAAATCCTTTAATGTATTAATTTCTATCTTTAGGTTGTGTTGTGGGCCGAGCGAGAACATCGCATGATGGAATTATTTTTCAACGATTTAAAACACTACATAACCAACTGTGACAGTTCGTTTCCGGCGAAACCAGTATCGGAACAATCGACAAACACCCTAATACAAACAAATTTAATGTTGGCTCAGTCAGGGTTGTTGTCGCCACTCTTTTCGCATATTACCGAAATCAGTGTCCGATTACAATTCTTAACGACAATATTCTCCCCAATGGGTTCGCCATCAAATTTTAGGTATATTTCAATACAAATATTATATAACTATTGTTTACGTTATACTAAAATATTTATTTATCGACGTAGATTGACTCTGGAACAAGTGGATACGTTATGGAATTGTTTAGCGAACGATCCCGAATGCAGTGATTGTTTATTTTCGTGGCTTTCAAGTCACACAAAATCGACGGATCAACACGCGTTGAGCATAGACGCCCTCAAGTATTTGTACATCGAGAAAATGCCGACGCTAAATCCTGAAGTATGCATTGATTTATTTTTCGACATAATTATATTTATGCTATATTAACGTAATTGTTATTTCAGACGATCAGCATAATGGGTCTTAGCTTTTATCAGCAATTGTGTAGTCTAGCTAGAATGACGCTAGGACAGGCTGCTATCGATACCAAAGATCAATCTCATCCGCACGTTCTTGCGGTAGATCATCTATGGAAAATTGCATTGAAAGCCAGAAATACCGGTTAATATTTATACGAATAAATTATATTATATATATGATCTATACTATTGAGCTGATCATTATTTATTAACGCATATTTATATATTGCAGACGTATCTATGGGATCTATTCAATATCTCAATAGTTATTACATGAACCAACATTTACAACAAGAAGAAGACTTTTTATCGAAGTGTATGTCGCATTTATCGGCCGCCGCCGAAGGTTTAAAGCCTTCTCCTAAGAAAGAAAGCGAAGTTGCAGTAAAAATTAACGAAATTGATGAATTTGATGCTTCAACGTCTAATTTAAAGATGAATTTTCAAAACATTGCCGAATGCTCGACGGAAGAGGCTTCGTTGCAATGCATACAACGTGCTCTGCTTTTGTTAAAAACTCATTTAGATACATTCAAAAGACGGTAATTGGATATTTTATTGTGTAAATATATTTATTTTCCGATGATTCATTTATTTTTATTCTGTTTTAAGTTATGCTTATCACGTTCGACGATGGGCTCAGTCCGGAGCATCCGTTTGCGGATCGAGTGTCGAAGGCTCTCCGTTGAGAGTCATCATCCAGCCCGGTGGAATAAACGTTAAAGCCACACTTGATATGCACAATACTGATTATGTAGCCGATCTCAGAGCCCAAGTTACGATTTGGTGGGAGCAACAGGTAATGGGAAATATATGTCTACTTATTTTACCATTCCAGTGCTCACGTCACAAACGGTTTATCGATGCCCCCATACCCACTATGATCTGCGTTCATTAATCCGTTTATTGTCTAGCTCTATTAGTAAATCTGATCGTTTTTTAAGCAGCACCTTCTATAACTGTGATTCTTAACCTAGGTTCGATCGAACCCCAGGGGTTCGGTGAGTCAGTCTCCCGGGTTCGGTGGAGGACAAAACACACCCGACTTATTGTACGATATTATGAAAAATGATACGACGTATGTTATAGGGGTTCGGTGAACGCCCATATGAAACTGGTGGGGTTCGGTACCTCCAACAAGGTTAAGAACCACTGTTCTATAATCTTACTTATTGGACACAACACACCTTTATTGTGACAGTCTGACGAGGTTTTAGTAATTCATAGTGAGTTATTCCCAAAATATTTCACCAAATATAAAAGGGAACTTTTTTAAGTCAATGATGGCTCAGTGGTAAACACGACTATCTGATACGATAAAGGTCATTGATTTTTTTCTCCTCAGATTAGTGTAGAGGACCCAATTCTCATCCCCAGTAAACAATTCTTCTAAGAAACAGATCGGTTTCATATCTGGATAGTATGGACAGATTCTGTATATTTTTTTCCCTACCTTTTGAAATTAAAAAACTTGAAGCTATAGTCCGAAGCTGCAACAGTAGGTGTATATGCTGCAGAATTCCTAAATCTTGTTCCCTTATTTAGTCCTGCATAATCTTTGCTGCATATGGTTTTTCTTTATTATTCTAGAGAATTAGTCTTTGATTGTTTCCCAAAACCTATCGTTTTTTAAGCAGTTCCTCCTTACTAATTGGACACAATACTCTTCTGCTGAAACAGTCTGATCAGGTTTTAGTAAATCATAGTTAATTAGTCCCGTAAGACTCCACCAAATACAAAAGGAGAACTTTTTCAGTCAACTATGGCTTAAGGGTAGACAAAGGTACCTGATTCAATAAAAGTCATTGGGTTTTTCTCTTCGGATTGGACCCATTTCATATCCCTTTCTTAAGGGGACGCGACAGTTGTACCAAAAAGGTAACCCACCGCTGCCACAAAGGTTAAGGGGACGCGACAGTAGTAGCAAAAATGGTAACCCGTCGCTGCCTCCAATGTTAAGGCACCCGAGTTCACGTATCATAAAGGTACACGACCGCTGGCGCCAAAACGTTTGACTGTCCGGTAGTTAACGTTCGCTTGAAGGATCGAGATCAAAGTGAAAACTCGCTTTGTTTTGCTGATGAAGTTTATTAAGAATTGCAGGTATCGTCAGTTCGATGATAGGTGTGACGTAAAGATCCCAAAGACGAATCTCCGGTACGAGATGATCCCAGAGACGTATCTCTGGTACGAAAGAAATCACAGAGATGTGACTGCCATGACGGCGTGAGCGAATGTGTCTTTTGAATCTAAAATGGGACATATTTATACCCGGTCCTGTGAGTCGCGTGACGATGATGTCACCAACTTTTGGCAGGAATTGTTTCCCGCATAAAATGTGTTCTGTGGCACACTTTACGTAAGAAGGACAGGGGCACACTTGAGAATATCGAGAGCCCAGAAATGATACGGACGGACTATGCCGGTTTATAACACCTTCTTAAAAACAGATCGGATTCATATCTAGACAATAAACTTTCCCAATTCTTTCCCAATTCACTTTCCCAAATCTTTGATTGTTTTACATGGATCTGACTTCACTAATGATTTTAAAGTATCATCGTTGATTTCAAGAGGTCTCCCTGTTTATGGTCTGTTCCTTCACATACTTTTACTACTTTTGAAATCATCCATAGCATCATTGGGGATTCAAGATGTCCCTATAAATATTGCAAATGATCTGAAGACCAGAAAACTAAACCACAATCAGGAAACCAAAAAAAATACATTATTTTTCGCTTTACCTAATATGAGATAATGATGGGAAAAATCATACAATCATACATTTAAAACGTAAATCAGTAACATTTTGTTGTTTTTATCGATGGGCACCATGGCAATGTTAACGAAAAAGAATGAGCAGTGAACGGGTTAATGGAATAATTGTTTAATAAAATGGATTATTAATTATTTTAGGCACAGTGCGACGATGGAATGGCGTCTCAAATTAACGACGGTCCAATACGAATGTTGACGCAAGGCCAAGAGCTCACGTTTGATTACGACGAAAAGACATTGTACGAAATGGGTTTCAAAGATAATCAGGTATAAACGTTCATTTATGCTTTTACAGCGAGTATAATCGAAAAGCTAATTGAATTAAAATATTTCAGTTGGTATTTCTATCGGTGGGCGGAGCAAAATCATCTCGAAGTGGTGGAAATACATGGGGAGATGTTCCTTCTCAACAACCTCCGCCGCCTCGAACTATGCTACCCACGCTCTTATTGTTAAAACCTCAGTATTTCGATAGACTCTTCGATTTAATGCAAACTCTTGGCGAAATGACAATGCCCGGAAGCAAAGGAGTATGTCTTCGTGTATACAAAAATATTTTTATTTCAATTATTGATTAATTTTAATTTATAAAATTTTAGGAGCGTGTAGCGCATATGAAAGCGCAGCTTTTATCCCGTCGCGTTTGGGATATTTTACACGCAGTGCCTCTCAGTCCCGTTCTGCTAGAAGCTTTTGAAAGTCCGAAAGAAGCTCAACTACCGGAGCTTTTGAATCCCAGCAGTCTACAACACCTTATGTACAGCTTGCATATCGTCGATAAATTAAGCGGAGCGAGCGAACACATCTCTCCGTCGCCAAAACGATCTTATAAAGCCATAACCGAAAATATTGGTCCATGTAATTCCAACATGACAACGCCGTGGAGCCAATTGTATATTAAAAACGGTGGTTTACGACACCTTTACGATATTTTGATGTCAGGTAATGCAATTCGATATAAATCATTTGTTATTCTTTTAAACGTGTGCGATTAATTATGATTGTTTTTAATTTAGGCGTGCTACAAAGCGAAGACGGAGACGATAACGAATGGCAGCAAGATTGTTTGGTGCTTTTATTGAAATTAATCGGCCATTTGGGAATCGCCTTTAATTCTAATAAAGAGAATCAGTCGAATACTAAATCTTGCGATATATTAACAGTTCCGCGACTGCATGAGGTAATTATTTATTATTACGTCGGAATATACCGCCGCATATAATTATAACGATTTAAATTTTCAGTCGTTGCTCTCGTTGATGGATATAGAAGGAACGACTCGATGTTTGATGAATATTTTATCGGAGGCGTCTCGTCCGAAAGATCCGTCGATTTTTAAAACAGGATTATGGGGCAGAGCTCAGGTATTTTAATCTTAATTATCATTTATTTAATTTACGATGAATGGTTTTTTTTAATTTTATTTTTATTATTAGGTCGTTCAACATTGTATGGGACTTTTGGTTTGTTGGGCTCATAGCTCGTCCGCGGCTGCGACTCAAGTCGTATGTTCGCCGACGGTGCATCATTGGTTACCGCGACTTTTGTTAGAAGATCCTCAACCGCAAGTGCGGCGCGAAACTTGTTCAGCTCTCTATAGACTGTGTTTGGGCAGCAGCGGCAATGCTACTCTGACTAATTCAGCATCCAGTAATCACGCCCATCACGTTATTCCGACTGTGATACAACAATTGTTAGAGCACTTGCCGAGGGCAGAAGGAATGCGACCTTGCAAAACCGAGGTTTATTAATATTTTATATAATTTAATTACTTGTTTTTATTTTTTTTAATTATATTATTATTTTATAGAATGTACAACATCATCCGACGGAAGAGGGTAAAGAGCCATACGGACCGGCATGTAGAGATTATTTTTGGTTAATATGTAGACTCGTCGATGTATTACCATCGGAATTGATCAAAGGTAGATACAGATTTTCATATTTTACTCGTAAACTTTCAGATGTTAATAATCATTATTTTTCAGAAAACGGTTTGGTCGAATCTATCGGATTGGATCTTAATACGCTGTGCCAACATTTGACAGATTCGCTTTGTTGTCGCGAAATAATAGAGAGAAGAGAAGATCCTTCTATACCAGATGATGGACTTTTCGGTCAGCTGAATTTACTTACGCATCTCGTTAAACATCCGCTTCCATTTAAAAATAGCGAAATCGGAAAGAAACTTCTCGAATTGGTTAGATATTATATATATATATATATTTTTTTATAAATAAAATATGGATAATTATAATTATAACGTTATAATTGTAGGTGTTTGGATTCCTTTTTGATGTCGCCAATCCCACTGCCCGACTCTTACCCAAATGTAAATCACAAAAATCGAGAGCAGCCGCTTACGATTTGCTTATAGAGTTAGTTAAGGGATGTCCAGAAAATTATATGATGCTACATCATAAACTTCTAGAACATCATCAACCTGGTAAAGCGAAGTAACTTTTAAATAATATTTTTACGTAGCAGTTTTATTAATTTTTTCATTCACAGGAGTTCAATCGCCGTATCCGTGGGACTATTGGCCAGCTGAAGAAGGCAGATCCGAATGCGGATACGTTGGATTAACTAATCTCGGAGCTACCTGTTACATGGCTTCTTGCATGCAACATTTATATATGATGCCGCAAGCCAGATCCTCAATTCTGAAAGCGGATCCGACGAAGAGCAAACATCAATCCACTCTAATCGAAATGCAAAAAATGTTTGCATACCTCTTGGTATTCGTCTCTATACCTCCCTGATGTAAAATTAAAATATAAATTTATTTCATTATTCACGTTGTTTATAGGAGAGTGAACGCAAGTCATATAATCCACGTAATTTTTGCAAAGTATACCAAATGGATCATCAACCGCTTAATACCGGTGAACAAAAGGATATGGCCGAATTTTTTATTGATTTAGTGTCGAAACTCGAAGAAATGACCCCCGAGTTGAAAACGCTAGTCAAGACATTATTCTGCGGTGTCCTCAGCAACAACGTCGTATCATTGGTATATATAGTTTTATTATTTATCCGTTGATTACGTAGAGAAAGTATGATATAATGATAATAATTTATTTTAGGATTGTAACCATGTGTCTCGGACGCTCGAAGAATTTTATACTGTGAGATGTCAAGTGGCAGATATGCGAAATCTTTATCAAAGCCTCGACGAAGTCACCGTAAAGGATACGCTGGAGGGAGACAATTGTTATACATGCTCTCAATGCAGTACAAAAGTTAGGGCGGAAAAAAGGTATCTATTTAATATTTTATCATCTTAGCGAGACCAGATAGAAGCCGCATTCCGTGAACATTTTTCTCTTAGTTTGTGTTCCATGGATCTGAAAAGATAATCATCAGTCTGGTGAATGCGGAGGATGTAGTAGAAACTCCCAGTTTATCTTCTGAATTTTGACAGGTCATTCATCGTCATGATGAAGAATTATCTTCTTTCTGTAAAATAATCTTGAAGTTTCTGATAGGGCATGCAAACTCCCATTCTATTTGATTTGCCAATGAAATTTAAATGTATTGTGGATCATGGAGATGTGAGTTTTTGAGATAATTCAATGACTGAACAAGGATCTGATTCAACTAATGCTACTTTAGACTTCAAAAGCATCTACGGTCGAGATTCCTCTCAAAGAAAACTAAAATCAAGCTCTACATGACCTTCATCAGGCCCGTTTTAACATACGGATCTGCGTTGGGCTTTGACAAAACAAGATGAGCAACAACTCGATATCCTGGAGAGGAGGAAATATTTGGAGCCGTATTCTACAACGGCGAATGTCGTATCCGTAGCAATGAGGAGCTGTACCGAGTTGTCATCAGAGTGGCCAGACTCCGGTGGGCCAGTAACCTGTCAAGGATGCGGGACAGTCAGTCTCCGAAAAGGCTAATGGTTAACAAGCCTGCCTGTTCCCGGAAGAAAGGAAGACCAAGGTTGAGGTGGTTGGACTATGTACAGAGAGATACTGCATCATTGAATTTTATCGGAAGATGGAGCTGCGTAAAAGCAGACCGGATAAAGTGGAGAAGGGTGTTAAATGAGACCAGAGCTCTACAATAGGGCTGTTGTGCCTATGATGAATGAATGGATAGATCTGATTCAACCGTGGTTTTCAACATTAAGAGGGTTGTCCTGATCTAAGCACATCCCTAAATTTCTCTTTCCTGATTTTAACCGATGAAACCAAAATTGGTATCTGTTTATC
>JAGXCT010036669.1:8270-37953 GCA_022495035.1 Philopotamus ludificatus | reverse complement strand
GGATAATCCGCAAACCGGATAATCCATGCACGGATAATCGAGAGTACACTGTAATAATAATAAAATATATTTTTCCTCAATTTGCTTGGGGGTGCTGTAGCTCCCCAGTGTATGGTAGACGAGTCGCCACTGATTCTTTGTAATCATATTTTTTTTATTTAAATTTATTGTCTTGGTTTATGGAATTTCGGCACGGTAAAGAGACTTTCCTATACACGCACACGTATGGGATTTTATTTGTGCCAAATAGCCGTATCTATCATTTTATTACACTTATCCCGGGACCCGAGCACCGCCCATCAATCGTATAGACATGCTCCCGAAACCCTGTGGCCTCTTACATATTCATCAGACGTCATGTGGTCCTAACTAACCATTTCGTCTAATACAAATTCCCGGCACAACTTTCAATTCAACAACAATTTTTTTTCCGCCAAATATTTATACATGGATGATTGCCAGAGAGTGGCCTGATTCTATTTATTTTGGCACCGCATTATGCATATCTATCCAAATGGCATAATATGCATAATTTAAACGATTTAGATCTTTTCGGAATATATTATACATGTAGGTCGTAATGCATACATAACAGCGATAACACCCAAAATGTTCAAGTTTTATATATACGGTTCGATGTACCGCATTTTCCACTCTGTTTAGATTAATTTTTAAATAATAAAATATTTTTTAATATGTATGTACGTATGGATGGATGTCTAGCGTATCATTTTCCGGATAATGATTCGGCGTCATTATGTAGTTTGAAAATTATGCGCGTCGTCGTGTAACGCGATTCGTTCCATCGGTCTGTTTCGGTATTTAATTAGTGGGAAAAGGCGGCAAAAATAAATGGCGGGAATTCATTCAAAATATTATTTTGGCGCCGTCAAAGGCGTCAACTTCATTAGTAGTAAGAAAAATAAGTGTGCATGGTGCTGAGGGCGAGATGTACGCCGCGGTTGCGGCACTCGGCGATAACCGCTTTGATCTCGCCTTTGTGCCAACCGCTTTGTGACATTTAGGAGGCCGCGGGCCTCCGGCCCTCCGGGGCCTCGCGCTTGGTGTTAAGCGACACCCATCCATGTCATCCGGCCATATATCTCTGAAAACAATTTTATGGGGAAACAAATGCGTGCGAAACATTGGTTTGCGTATTTGTGAAGCATCTCGGGAATTTGATTCTTGTGGTGATGAATTGGTTGAATGACATCTTATCAAAATCATGGTGGCCATTCTTTTGAAGCTAAAACATAATTTATCTGACATCTTGCATATCTGTTATTGCAGTGTTTGGCAATTAGAGATTTGCTTTTTTTTTTGCGACTTTTGATATTTCTGACTACGATGACCATTTTATCCTATTTAATACTATCTTTCTTAAAATTTTCGAGCACGATTGATATAAGGGTTGTTTTGCAGATAATTATTTCTCACCTGCCGTGATTTTTTTTTATCTTTCTAACTAATGTTATGGCTTGTAGGTATCATGCATACTATTTAGATAATGCAAGTTAGCCGCCACTGAGTTAAGTAAGTAGTCAGATAAATGTCCGACGAAAAATATTAACTCAGTGAATTCTTTATAACACTGGTCAGGGGGTATGTAAGCGGAAGAGATCCATTTCCTCCGCATGTTTTATAAAAATATTTATGTAGGTAGTTTAGCGCTTTGGCATAAATTAATGTAATGCTATCTATCAATTAAAATAATATTAAAATTAATCAATGTCGTGGTATGACACTGGGGGGAATTTTAGTGTAAGAAACTTATTCCATTGCATCTGTAGGATCTTTATCAAATGTTTATATGGGTGAAACGCGGTTTGGATTTTTTTGTTATGCCAACCATTCATCGTAGTTAAATAAATAATTAAATATTCTAGGGAGGTGCAAATCAGATATTCAGAGAATTTTAAACGATTGTTTGTTAAAATTCGTTAACTGCTTTTATCGAATTTATGTTATAAAAGTACGCCATTATATGAGCAAAGATATGCACCTTTGAGATATGTAATTCAAAACATTCTAATTTTAAATAATTATATTTATATGAACATACGCAATTGTGTGTTTAGTCATTTATGTTATTCTGAATATTTTTTTTGTCACGCTGTTTACGTAGTTTATATATGAGCATTATATTCTCATAAAAGTATATGTCATCTTAAAATGTATCTGTGTCAAAACAAATATGCTTTTAATATTATTTTTGTAGTGTCAAATAATAAAAAATATTAAAATAAATATGAACACATTAAGTGAGGTATTAAAATGTACAAGTTTTCACTCTAAAAGTCACGATGGATTTTCTTGTGCTTTTCATTTACTATTAAAGTAAAGTCTTTGAGTTGAAAAACGGTAACAAGTTTTCACTGAAAATGCAAGTGAAGTATTTTATGTTGAAATTTGCTTGAAGAGCGTTATTATTCGAGTATTTTCCACCAGTTATATAAATTAAATCATACTAAGAAAACTCTGTTTCAAATTTAATGGATAATATTTTTCTCTATAATTGTAATTAATAAAAAAATGTCATTAGATTATATATAATAATAATAATATAAAAGTAGTTAAAATAGTTTGGAAGCTGTGCTTTATGAATGAATATTGAGAATTTCAAGGGGGATAATTAATGCTAATGTTTTGATTCACATGAACAAGCAAGTTGAGTGATTGGACGGTAATTCCCTAAAGGAAGTATTGCCATACACAAAGAGTAACACAAGCAGAGCAAAAAAGATATTACATAAAAATGATATTATGTCAAAGCAATTTCCTTATTTTTAGTTTGCTTCATCAAACTACTGTATTGTTTTTCCGTGTATTTCCACGCAGTCGAAATTAATGATGATTGACATTTACCTGTGGATCATCGCTCTAATGGAGTTGAGCTCTTCATTCGCCGATATCAGAGTTAATGGATTCTTACCGAAGCCGTCAACATGACACCAGATAATTACGAAAAATATTTATTTATTATTTACGGCGTGCTCCATCTAAACTTTCAAATTTAATTTCCGAAAGTGGGGTCCGGCCTTGAATCAATGGCGGCTCCGAGTAACCCATTGATGTTGATTCTGTTTATTTTTTGAGTTACAACTCTCGGGAATTCAGACAGTTGTTAGTTTCCTGCCTTCGGTCGGCTCATTGTTATTCAGAAGATTGGCGCTACGCGCTTAACTTCCAAAAACAGAACAATTCGGGGGAGGCAATGTGTAATTACGATAATTGATAGACGGCGGTGATTATTAATCAAGGCTTTAATTGGAATGGAAAACATGGAATGGTTCGCGGGCGTAAACTCACGCTTATCTTGTGAGAAAATATTAATATTTAGGGCGTGATAAAAATTTTCAGGCCCAGAAAATTTCCAGTAAAACTTATTTAGTTATTACGCCGAGCTTCGTGTCGGCGTGAAGTTTTTTTTATGACACTTGTGGTTCGAAGACACGCGAATATTTTATGAAATTTGGGCATGTAACTCGGTTATGTAATGTCGCAAACAAACGCCTACGGTTTACTGTGCTTTTATTTCATTTTCATACTTACTTTCTCAACCTGATAGAAAAATGCAATTCATAAAGATAACTAAATAGGCCTTATTATTATTTACATATTTTTTTAAAAATAATACGTGTTTAAATATAATGTCAAATTATATAAAATTTATATAGAGCGTCGTTTGGGTATAATAAAAATCATTTTCAACATTGACATAGAAAAATCGATCGAAGCTGCCAACACTTGCCGTTGTTGAACTGTCAGATTTGACGTTTACGTCCAAGCGTATCAATTTTATTGACATAAAATTTTTATTATTTTTTAATAATCTTAGTAAATTTTCAGTGATTTTCCATTTTCTTTCAGCCTTTTAAAATGTCATATTCGCATACTAGATTCTTAGAAATTATCATCATCATGATAAGCGCAACAGTCTATTGTAGAGCCCTGGCCTCATCCAATACCATTCTCCATTTTATTCAGTCTGCATCCACGTCGCTCTATCCTACGGAAAGTTTCAATGATGCAGTGTCTCTCTGTACACAGTCCTATTACCTCAGCCTTGGTCTTCCTCTTCTCTGGGAAAAGGGAGGTTTGTGAACCATAAGCCTTTTCGACGGATGACTGACCGCATCCTTAATAAGTGATCAGGCCACCGGAGTCCGGACACTCAGACGACACATGTGACAGGAATGTCCTTGTTTAGTCAGTATAGGTCCTCGTTGATTCGGATACGCCATTCCCCGTAGTCGAATACGGCTTTAAATAGTCATCTTAAAATCCTCTTCTCCAGGATATACATTTATCGCTTATCTTGTTGAATCTCAATATTCAGATCCGTATGTTATGACGGGCCTAATGAGGGTCATGTAAAGCTTGACTTTAGTCTTTATTGAGAGGAATCTTAACCATATATGCTTTTGAGGTCCAAAAGTACACTGTTTAGTCAGCATCGTTCTTCTTCCTACGGTACAGATATTAAAGATTAAGTTATTTATTTTAGATGCAATGTAATATACTACTTAACATCGGGTGAAATTAAAAAAATAATCATCAAAAATTGTGTGTGCAAATCTGGAATCGACAAGCAACAGAAACATGAAATATAACAAAATACGAAGAACAATGCCATTGATGGCTAGGAACTAATTTCTGACCCTTGTATAATTATGTGAATTTTGACTAAAATATGTTTCAATCCGATTTACGTGATTTTCTTAATTAAAAATATTTTTCTTTACTGACTTTATTTCATTATTAACAACCTATTAATATAACAAACTATCCACTCTCGTTATTATCTTTTGTTAATCTAATAAAACATAAAAAGAGGGTATCGCTGTATTTAGTTATTTTGTTTAAATTTTCTATATCAGAGAAAAATGCACCGGTTTTTTCATTTCGATAAATATTTTAAGGTTGGTTAATTATTTTATTTAATAAAATATAAAGGTTAATTTATTATTGAAATCGATGAAGACAATTAATGAGTATGATATTTTTGGAATAGTCTTGGGTCAGCATTAAGTCATAAGTTAAGCAAGGAAAACCTCTATAAGTTTATTGTGTCTTAGATTGAAAGAAAAAAGAGAAAGCCCAATGCTGATATTTATTTGTCTGATTGTTATTTGTAATAGTAAAAAAATAATTAAAGTTTATTAATGATTATGAAATAAAAATCGCCTAATCTTTCAATACAATCTTGCACGTTTTCTGCAAAATACAGTGTGGTGCAAGATTGTATTGAAAGATTAGGCGATTTTTATTTCATAATCATTAATAAACGTTAGGAGTTTTTAGGAAATATTCTAATTTTTTATACTCTAGCAGAATCCTGTGCTCGTTGGTTTTTCAAAAAAAGTCCATTATTTTTGATTAGTTATTAATAGCTTTTTCAATTTAATTTTACGAGCGTGAGGATATAAAGTTCTTTATTTTTTTCCCTTTTAGTAGAATATATTTTCAACATGAGCCTAAGCTTAACTTTCTATTATTATATATTTAAGGGTAAACTTTTTATAATATTTTATATATACTGCTGCTCATTAAATTAATTTTATTTATCTTAGTTATTTTGTTTAGCTTTATTCTCTCTCTTCTTTCAATATATTTTAATTATACAGAAAAGCTTTCGTTCAAAAAAATTTAACCTATTTAAAAAATTTAATGTATTTTCCGGTACAATCGAACCTTAAATAACACGGTCATATGGTTACGCAAAAACGTCCTGTAATAAAAATTCGTAGTCAAATCTATGAATTACTCTCAATATATTTTTTTTATAATTTTATTTAAAGAGATCCATTGGGAAAATGAATGAGATGCATCTATAGGATTTGATGTAATATCCGATTAAAAAATGCATTTTTTTTTAATAATTAAAAAAAACTTTAAGGTTCAAGTTGTTTTCTAAAAAAATCTTTGAGCCAATATGTCTGGCACACGAAGTGAAAAAGGTTAGAGATTAATATTGAGTATTTTTTTTAGTAAATATTGCTTTTAAACGTAATAAGCGATTTTCTGCTTGTAATATGTAAATGTTTTTTTTTTATGACAGGAGCTTTGTGAATCGATCTAAGACTTCTAGCTTAATTCTATTACAGATTATTTTCTATAAAAAAACATTCTAATTTATCAGTAAGTAGTTCCTATGCTATGACTGCATTTTTAGTCATTATTCGCGGTACGTTCACCTAATTTTTTAATAGTTCTTCTTCGTTGTTACTTAGAACTTAGATTTATAAAACCAATATTTCTTTGATATCTTGAATATTAGATATATCATATTCTACCAATATCACGATAAATGGTAATTGTCTTTCGTATTTAACATTTTTTCCAGTGTCTACTTCTGGTCATACTTTTTTTTAATGTGGATTTCTTTGACGGATGCATAAAGAATTTTTACACAATTTCGAAGAACCGTATAATTGAACATTGTATACTCTTACGTACATGCATATGATAGTTTTTCATTAAAAATAAATGCGAAAAACTTGTATCGGAATAAAATTAATAGACGACAACACTACAGGGCATATGATAATTTATTATTTACATGCAAATATGTTCATCAATATTCACTAGTTGTAAAATATTGAATGCAGATAGGGTTTTAAAACACGATTCGAATGTACCTGTTTTTCCACGTCTTTATGATCGAAAATTTCGCGCTTCGGAAAATTTATCGCTTTTCATATATAATATAAACATTTATATATTCACGAAAAAAATATATTCAAGTACTGTCACACAGCGGTGATTAATGTTTCCGCTTTTATATTATTTTTTAAAACGTAGACATGTATACGAAAAATATGGCAAGTGGCTGTGGTCACGAATAATTGCAATAATTGTCCTGAACGTGCGTGACTCATTATTTAGTTTCGACTATAAATCAGTAACTACGTTGAAGTATAAATTAATACATCAAATATGACTAAAATATGCGTTTGAGATTTATTTAGACGATATTAAAAAATTCACGTGACATTACATTGATTTCACGTCAAAGGTGAAGTTTTCAAGAGAATGTGTATATATATATATTTTTTTGGAATCCTATAAATTTCAGTCAGCTTACAAAGGTCCAAGTTTCGACAAAAGGTCGACACCGACACTGACCTACCACGTGAACAAGACGAATATTTCATCCTGTCCATATTGAATAAAACATTTTTTTGTGTCCTACTTATTTCGGGGCCAGCTATCACAATATTTGTTCTCGGGACACCATTCTGGAAAATCGTGTGGGCTGACCTTAGCCGGATATCGCATATTTTGCCATGGAATTTCCGTCCTAATGTATGATAATACAATCCAGAAGGTCAACGCATGAAAATCATTTTGCATCTAAGCGTGTTACGCAAATAATGTGAACGTGTACATATATCGGTAATCCGACAAAATGGCAAATTGGAATTTTCCGAAATGACCAATATTGTTGATGGCTTCAAATTAATTTTGATGTTGATTTCGAACACGCTTTGATCATGGATTGCCAATCAATTATATGTATTTGGCACAAAGGATCATTGAACAAAAGAGTGACATGGACAAACGGCCAACGTACACAAAAGGTCAATAGTTGAACATAGCTTCGAAAATGTTCTTAATTAAATATATGAAATAATATCACATGACATTATTATCGAATTATTATTCAAAAATATTTTTTAATTGATATAACTTAATTTATAATTGATTTTTCTTTCACCTGTGTTGTTAATTAACTTTTCCAGCGTTTCAAAATTTCCCCAAACAATTCGGCTACACATAAACTTGAATTTCGCAACGCGACATTCGAGTAAGACTGTTAACAAATCATCCTAAAATTTTAACCACGACAGGATTTTCCTTTTAATGCTGAATTTGGGTTTTACTGAAATTGTATTTGAAACCGTACACGCATAATGCGAGTGTTTTATTATTCAATTTATAAACAGGAGATGCTGGATAATAATATATATACACGTATATTTTATTTAAGATTTATTTTTTGTATCGAAATCTCATTAATCTCGTTGATTGCTTATTTTGTGTTCGCGAAAAACTAATATATTGATTTTCATGGCTTACTAAATATTGCAATACCTCACACAAATACGTAATTTTTTTATATTGTTTATATAATTGTCAAGAAAAATTACATTGTATTTATTTACGTATTTAAACACCATCGATAAATTTTGTGAGTTTCTTTGTCGCCATTTTTCATATGGCTGTTTTTCATTCATTGTATATTATTTAATATTAGCTTGTATATCTATTTAATAATTGAAATATTGCCATATCATAGTTTAATATCTGACTTTCGTGACATTTACACCATATATTCAGCTTAGCTTTGTATGAATTATATATACGTAAAATAAATTGAGCTAGGTATAATATACTTCATGTATAAACAATAATTAACTAAATTATAAATTAAGTGTATAGAGTTAATCAATATGTTTCTAATATTATGTTAATAAATATGTAGGTTCTAGATAATTTTGTGCTTATTATATTTAGACGTAAAAGTGCATAACATTTATTCAACATAAAATGTAATATATAACCATTTAAATAAAGATGATCTTGTTTTCCTATAAAAGTAGATATTAAATTAAATTTTTGTAGGAGAAAATTTTTTAAACATCGACATGACTTTCATTTTATGGCTTTGGAGACCATCTGTGTAATTCGATTGCTTTCATCTCATTAGATGACATTTCTAGAGTTTTTCCATTTTTTTACGTTTTATCCGTTCAAATAAAATTTCTTTCTCTTCTACTGATAGGTTATTTTCATAGCTATGTTTATACAAAACCATTTCTTATTATTATTCGAAGTATTTTCGCGCTGAGATAAATTTAGAAATAGATAACATAGATATAGAGAATAATTTTTAATTATATTGAAAATATTCAACAATTTATTTTATTCCGATTAGTTTACTTTCACGTATAAATTTGTTTATTATCAATGAAAATAGAACTAATCTTCATTTCCTGTGCTTGATTTTGTTCATAATTAATAAATTAATTAATTATGATATGTGAAAGGGTTCCTTAAACTTTTTCCGAAATATAACACTTCTTATCACCAGAAATTTCAACGGAACACTTATTTTTTGGATTAGATAATGTATAATAGGAAAAATAGATGTTTTTAAAACACTTTATTATATTAAAATATGACTTATTAAAGCTCATAATGGTTTTGAGTCCTTGAAGCAATACTAGCCTGTTTTAACACTTTGGGATACTAATCAGACCAACTCGATTAGAAATCATTTAAAAGCAGATATTTATATTTTTGTTTCAAATCCGAATCACTTATTAAATCAGCTAAACTTTTTAATATTCACTTGTGCTTATGCTTACGGGTTTAGCTGTTTCGGCAAACGAATTTCTGAACCCAGGAATCGTCATACTGAAAAAGAGTTGTTTTGTAGTTATTTAGGTATAGTTCCCCCACTAACACTAAAATCGGGACCGTGTAATTTGGAGTCGTGTAATTGGAGGAAGTGAAGCCGTCCGGCTGTGTGCGTATAGTCAGGCACGTGTTGAATAACAGACACTAGCCAACGTTTGACTGTATGTGAATGCGACCGCGCAATTGGGGGATTGGCGAATATTTCAACTCAGCGCGTAATACGGGGTAGTGTAATTGGGGGTTCCACTGTATTCTAGAAATTCTTTGGAAACTTCTTCATCTACTTTAAAATTTAATTCATTCGAACCTTTATGTAAAGCACGAAAACCATTAAAATTATTAGTTTCAACCGTTAGTGTTTGTTTCATAACATTTTGTAAAATATCTGTGAGATATGCAGAAAGGTGAATGAGAAACGATAAACCTCAACCCTCGTAACTAGAAAATGGCCCGATTTTGATTGTTAAATATTTGACGTCATCACTCACCTTCTAATATGAATACAAACTTTTTATGTTTGTCTAAAAAGTCTAAAAAATTTATATTATAAATAATCATTGACATTTATTGTCCGCAATTGCGGAAAAAATATAAAAACAATAATATTTGTCTCTGTAGCCACGGGTGCGATATTTTTTCTCGCTCGCATCTGGTACGATGTGCCAAGTGCGAATGAAACGTATTAGCTGACACGAGCTGCGAGACTTCTGTGTGTCATTTACGCGTCATATTGATTAGTAAAAAAATTAAAATATCGACTAAACTATGAAGCATATCATGAATAACTATTTTTATGCTTAGAATAATCGTTTTTTATTAAAGTAAAATATATTGATGAAAAATTCGTCAATAAAATGATACATAATATTTTAAATACATTTATGGAAACTTTACTGTCTTTTTGTTATGCCGTTTATTTTCTTTATAAAAATAACATATTCGGAAAACATAACTTTATATAATAGACTTTTAGCTTTAACGGACATCCTATCACATTCATTAGTCCGTTTTATTGATATTTTACTGTACTACTATTTAATTTAATGGCCCACGTAATTAATGTATTGTGTGGTTGATTATAAACGAGTGTTAGTTAGATCATTGATACTTTCTAATTGAAATATAAATTAGTTTCAATAATGACTTTGAACTTACATCCATGATACTAATAATATTGTCAATTATTGAATTGATGTATTTGATTGTATCAGAATTACATACATTATTCAATATTTACTGAATCGATCGTATCGGATTGCGATTCGTCCCAATATGCAAACGCCTTATTGTATGGTGGAGCACTCGACCGCCAGTCGAATTACTGGGTAATTCAATACAATTTCCCGTGTCGTCGAATCGAATAATAGTGCGGCATAGGGAACGGTTTCGAATAAAATTTTCCCACCGTATATTATTCAACGACGCCATTATTCACGACAACTTGTAGACGAGAACGCCGGCGATTACGTAGCCGCGCGATTGGCGTCCAACGTTTCGCCGTCGATAATTCAGCGTCGCGCGACAAATGGCGGCGATGTAAACGATTCTTGTAAATTACTCTGAGCATTAATAATGGTGTCGAATAAAGGTTAAAATCATCGCATTTCACGTGGACGCTGAGACTGAGAAACACAATCAAACCGAAAATATCGATCGACGCCACTGTTAATACCGACACTGGCCAATAATACATTTTTTATCGTCCATGTTATATAAAAAAAAATATTTATTATATTTTACAATATACATATACTGACTTTGGCTGATTTTATTAAAGTATAGGTTCAATCTCGATCGATACGGAAAATTATACAGATTACGATAGCGTGTCGGCCACGTCGGGTTATCGATAACGTCTACGGAAGTCGGCAAACAATTTTTAATGATGTGGCCATAATGAAAATCACTTGTTGGTCCGAAAACGGCGTTTCGCGATCGCGAAGACAGATCACTGGTTTCATTGCCTCGGCAACCTTGGGACTATTGTTTTATTCGCGATTTCTTGCGCTTCTGGTCATGCAATTGGACTATAAATCAACCACCCCACACCGCCCGGATATCTACTGTATTTTTTTTTTTCATTTCGGCTGAAACTTCCATACTTAATCACTAAATCGATTGCGGCCGTTTCCTCGGCCGTAACCTTCGGTACGTTTGATTATTTCCCATATTGCAGCAAAATGTTCGCAATTTGTGGCAGACATTATGATGGAATGATGTGTTGATTTCGGCCGATTTATCAAAAGTTTTGATCGATTTGGCTTATCGCTGTTGGAAACTCTAGAGATTTACGACGCTCAAAAAAAAGATAGGATTTTTTTTTATTGATGTATAAAGCGAACCGACGCGATTTTATTTAAACTATTTTTTACACGAGCATTAATTCAATATTACAAATAATTACATCTAAAACTAAACTTAGATTATGTCCATGTCTTGGAATTAAAAATGAATGAATACTTTGTTTGTTTCTCGAATAGCCTAATATCACCAGGAATTTATCAGAAATGAAACACAATTCTCTGCTACGCCATTGGAATTGACGGCCGGCATCTTCATTACATTTTCTCTCAAAGCATGCTTAGTACTAATCACGTTAAGGTCTGTAGAAACGCATGCTTTAGAATAACCACGTAGAGGTATCTAGAAACAATTCTTTGTATCTCTGTCACCAGTAACTGGTGTAGAGATGCGACTATCCTGGGCTAGGTTGACCCGGCTTCCTAGCCATTCAAAGGCAAATGCCGGGATAGTATTTTGAGCCGTTTTCCTTCACATTACCCCTTCCTACAAACTCACCCCGTCCTTTCAGATCCCAGGCTGTAGTGGCAACGGAAACCCGTGAGGAAGCAATGCCACATCCGGCAGCTGTTTTAGACTATCGTCAAGGCGTGCAATGTTGGCCTGCCCGCCTAAAGAGAACCTGCCTCGGAAAGCAGTGGGTCCAGCACCACCTGGATTACGTAGCCAACTAATGTTGTTCTTGGCGTGCTCCGAAATGGAGGAGGAAACTCCAACAAGACGAGCATGCGAAGAATGGCAAAGTAAAAGCCATACGAAATCATCATCATCATCCTTAATAAGTCCTATCATATTTAATAAGTTATGTAGATATCATTGTTACGTTGGATTGATTTTTTTGTGATCAATTTTCTTTGTGAATGCAGTGAGAGAATAATTATTTAATAGGAAACAGTATGTTTTTAATATCCAAGTATTAAATTCCGTTTTTTATTGTACTTAAGTTTATGTTTAAGAGTGAATGCAAACACTCTTTTTCTTTTATCGGCAATTTCATGGAATCGATTTTATATTATTATTATATAATATATTAATTATTATGGTTTTGGGATATTAGTAAGTGAATCATAAGTTTGGGTGTGGTTTTAAGAGGTCTGATAAAATCCTAATTCTGTAGAAAGCACTTTTTCCTAAATTTTTTCTGGAGATAAAGAGCTAATAATAGGTTTTTAAAGTGAACAATTATGGTATTTTTTTATTATTAATAGTATGATGATAGATTTGAACTAAATATTAATATTAAATTCTGCAAGTTTGTACGTTAAGGAATTTCTATGAGTTATTTTATAAAAAAAAATACAAGCAGGTATATAGAAAATCGAGGCGAAAAAGCTGTTTCAATTATACGCGTATTTTCTACGTATTATCGAATTATTTTCCTAAAAAACTAACAAAAACAATCGGGTTTGATATTAAAAAACTTTCTCAAATAACAATTGATGACGAATTAACATAAATTATTTAAATTAAACAGTTATAAATATTTTGCAATGTCAGGAAATACAGTTTATCCTGAATAAATAGATAAGTGTTAACTTTTTAGATCCAACAAAGTAAATTTAGAATAATAAACTTATTAGTACAGTTTTAGTTATATCATTTTTATTAAATTTTACAAGAACCACGATGTTCCACATAATCTCAATAACACTTGTTCAACATATTTCAGGTATAAACAATAAAAGTAGATTTTTCTAATTAGCTGCTAGTGGTATATGATACATGGAATAAATATATATAAGAATTATTATAATATTTAATTATAAAAGATTGATAAAATATTATAGTTTAACCACCAGACCGAGTCATTATTGAAAACTCGTCAAACTTAATGGCGCAAACTGTATATCTTGTAATACCGAGGATTATAATCTACTGTTAGTAACTTAAAACCATTAACTACTGATAATTATTAACTAACTACATATTCGATCAAAGTGCAATATCGAGGTGCACTACTCTCTATCCGGATAATCTCTAAACTGTCTGAAACTAGTCGAAGGCTTTGCAACTTATGTGGACGAGGGTTTCCCTTTGTTTGGATTTAAGGCATGTGTCGATCTTGTTGAGGCCATTGTACAAATCTTAAGATGTAATATAATATTCGATCCTGTTGTATAACAATGAAATTCTTCTTGTAATCTGTATTTTATTTTATGCATTTATTTAATTATATCACAACAAAGGTATTGAAAATATTTCACAACCAGTTATTGTAAAGAAAAGTGCATTGACTATGATATCTGAGTATTCAATTAGAAATCAAGTAGCTTCATGTTGATACTGTTAAATATAATGGGTGGGTAACATACATAAATATCGTATTTTTTTAATAGAAAGTTAATTTGGATGAAAAATATTTTTTATGGGATAAAACGTGCTCCATTGATAAATAAATGATAATGCAGTAAATATGATTACATTCTATTCGTATTTTATTAATTTATCTTGAGTAATTTTACCTGTATAAGATCTCGCATTATTGTGTTAAAATATGTTTTCTTTATTGAATATTCAGCGTCTTTTTCCACGAATTGATTCTTTCAATCATTCTAGTTTATCACAATAGAACTGTGCCATTATTGTTTGGCCAGTTTAATTAATTAAATGTCGAAGAAATGTTAAATTTTCTTCCAGTTTTATTAACACATTGTGTACGGGGCGAATCGGGGTCAAACATGCGCTGGGGCAGGGCGCATTCGCGCGAAATTCGATGAAACGTCGTCTTTTTAAAAAAAATCATAACTCTTTTATTGATCAAGATATTGAGTAAATGACATCATTTACTAGATTGTAAATAATAAAAATATGTATATCTTATAGCAGGAGTCAACTTTTTGGAAATGAGACGAATTGAATTTTTTTATAAAACACTGAATTTCGAATATTTATATAGAAGGCTTGTGTTTTAAATTTCAAGGTCATTAGACGTTGGGTGACTGAGAAAGGCTATAATTTTTATTATCCATAACAGCCGTTTTTATAGCTCCGAATGTTGTGAGGAACGTCATAAATAAAAGAGGACAATTACGATATGACATCAGCAAGAATTTATTATCAAAAATAAAACTAAATATCCTAACGATAAGAAAATATTAAAAAAAAGCAAAACGTAATAATAATAGATACAGTAGATCAAATCGCATAGTATGAGCTGACAAAAAAATATTATTACAGTGTAATAAATAAATAAATTCCTAAATGGTGTTCAGTTTGCAGTAAATATTAAACATTTTCTAAACACTCCTTTTAAAAGAGCTATAAAATATTTTGAATAAATTGCACTTGCCGCATTTCCACAAAATTTCCTCAAGGTCAAATTTATATTTTAAATTGTTTGAATTATTTCTGACACTGCCGAATAGTCAATATATGCGTTATGTAATATTCCAAATCCACATTTTCCACATATTACCAATGATGGAATATTTTGAAATTAATTACATATAATCTTAAGATCCTAATTATGTAAGATCTTAATTTTCTTTATAAATAAGTTTAATATATGTGATATATTGATGAAGGCATACTTGTTTGTATTATAGGTAAAGCGATTATATTTTTTTTTACATGAGAAATGTTTTTCAACTATATTTCATCTTTTTTCATATACACAAAAAGAATTTGTGTACAGAACCAATCTCTGAAATCCTATATTAGATTAGCATTACGACCACATGCGACCGTCTCTTCATATAGGACGTGTATTTTTCGCCGAGGGTAAAAGAAACCTAGATGTTTGCCAATTGAAATGAAAAAAAAACTCATCCTCGCCGACGATGAACTTATTAACTTTTGCCAAATAAAAACTAAATTTTTTCATTGTTGATTTTTTGGATTTCCCCGCCGATATATACGCTATCGTGATAAGGTGTGGACGTGTGGTTTTTCGGAAGTTTCAGACCCTCGTCACGTCAGGCCTGGTGGCATTTAATCAAACTTGTTCTGGCCCCCGCCAGCTATCTGTTGTTTGTGGTAGGAATTTGTGTCGGCCGTGTCCAAAAATTCAGAGATTGTACACATGCCAGATGCGATATAGAGTGGTAGATGATGGATAAATAGATTATTGTTTGTATCGCGTTGAGTGATCGATTTGAATATTCGGCGTTATAAATAAATGTTCATTCGCGAATTCATAACTAGTACCGATCGAAATATCTTGTTTATTTATACGAGGCATCCAGCTTTTGGTTCAAAATTTGAGGATTAAATAATTAAGTCGCAAATTCAGTACTATACATTTGCATTTTTGAGACGATTTTCTTCGAGTTTGGAAGGGAAAAGCTGAAAATACTGATTAAATATTTTATGGGGTCTCGCATTCGCGGTAATAAAATTCTAAAAAAAAACTAGCATGTAGTCCGACAAAGAGATCCTTATATATTACGTCTATAAATATTTTGCCGGCATCGCTCTTTGTTTTTGAACCGTGGGGGAATTATTTGTATCGAGCAAGTGGACATGAAAATAATCGGGTACAGATATTGTCATATAAATGGTCTATTTAAATTCAGTTTTCCCAGGGCATTTCCATAAAACCGTGTACCGGAGATTGAGCTCGGAACAAGAGCGATTAATTTTCGCCCTTTTATTGCATGAGAGTTTAATTGTATGTATGAATGTATATACTATGATATTACTATACAAAAAAAATACTACTTTTCCGATAAAATTTTATTTAAAAAAATAATTATTTTTTATTAATTATTCAATTGCACAATATGTAAACTCTTTTATCTTAATTATTAAATGCACAGAGAAAGGATCCAGCCAGGATCATCTCCAAGACGAGGGGCTTATTTGGGATTTTGGGATGGGAAATATCGAATGTTCTGCTACTCTTTAAACGCCTCTTCGTACCTGAGTTTTCCTCTCTCAGCTGTGATGCCAGTTTGTTGGGATGATTTTTAAGTCTTAGGTTATATTTATTTGTGTAGGACTCAATTTGTTCTATCACAAAGGGGACTTTTAAGTAATTTTTGATTACGTCGTTAGGCAAAAACCAAAAAACCTTGGATTGGAAGCGATCTATTAATTTTATAATCAAGGACTTTATCCCTAATTGCTTTCTCTTATTAATTAAATGTTTTTTTAAGTTTATACGGTGATCTAAACACATTCCCAGATATTTAACTGAGTCTGTATAATCTTCCACATTTTTAGTCAACTGTGAATATTTGTCAAACTTTCTTGAAGCAATTAGGATGATTTGTCTAGATCCTTTTGTGATCCCAGAAAGGCAAATTAGCAGTGTATAGTAAATACGGGATAGGCCAATTACGCTCCTTTGTGGTACTCCAGAGTTAATCGGATACAGTGCGGTTATTTCTTCATTTTACTTGACGCAGAAATGTCTGTTTGAAATATATGATTTTAAGATTATATAAAAATGTTGAGGAAGATTTTTCTTAATTTTGTACAGTAAGTAGTCTTTGATGACTGTCGAAGGCCTGGGTTATATCAAGGAATGCCTCATCAATAATACCTTTTTTCTTCCAGGTCG
Source organism: Philopotamus ludificatus (assembly GCA_022495035.1). NCBI lineage: Eukaryota > Metazoa > Arthropoda > Insecta > Trichoptera > Philopotamidae > Philopotamus > Philopotamus ludificatus. The sequence continues at coordinate 20,723 of JAGXCT010036669.1, read as the reverse complement.
TAGTGTATTTTATCAACAATTCTGTGAATTTGTTCTACAGTTGAGTGAGAATCTGAATTGATGCTCTGGAATAATATTATTTTTTTGTTAAAAAAAAGAGAAAGAGTTTTTCAAAAACTTTTGACACAATTGGTATCAAGCTTAATGGTCTGTAGGACTTCTTTTCGGGATCTTTGCCAATTTTTGGAATCATAATTATCTCAGCTTATTTTCACCGATCCGGATAATACCCTAGCCTGAATACAGCATTAAATATGTAGGTTATTAGCTGTATGCACTTTACTGGAGCTTCCTTTAACAGTTTTTCAGTATTTAAGTTATAACTTTTTTGGGATTCAGTTCATTTTAAATTATCATATCAGTTATTTAAAATATATGAATGAATAGTTTCATTAGGGTTAAAATAGGGATTTTTTGCCAAGGAGCTCCATGCAATGTAGTGTGAAAAGTTTTCAGTTCATTGATCTATGGTCTATTCTATCTATTGAACAAGTAGTTGTTACATAGTAACTTTCTTTCAGTCTCAAATCGATAATCTATTATCTTATTATGATACATAATGAAAAATATTTAATATAAAGAAATATTGCTTTTCTTTAAAGCGCGTTGAATCATATATTGATCATTAAAAGAATATTGATAAAACTGCACACATACGATATGTAGCATTTCATAAGAAGTATACATACTTTAACGAGCTCTTGGAAAATAGTTTTCTTGGAAAACACTAGAAGAGAAAAGCGGCAGTACTCCTGGGTCATATGTAAGAGCTTTTCCACTTTTGAAATGCTTCAGCTTTTCAGAGGATTACACCTCAATTTAATAAAACGTCACAGAGATTTTATACTCGCGAGTAAAAGTGCATGACCATTTGGTTCAACTCGGAGCTTTAAGCTTATATCAAACCGTATTATGAAAATATTTAAAGTTTATGACTATGCCCTTATTATAATACAATGATATAACGTCGTTTCATTAAATATAATTTAAAAAATAAGGTTTCAACGTTGACTGAATTCAGGGGCGCTGTGTATTTATATTAAAATTTAATATTGCGAAATGTGTGCAGGGATTATAAGTTACACGAAACGATTATGAATTTAATTTAAAACATAAATCGGCATACCTTCCTACGCTTCAATATCTTTTTCATCATAATCCAGGATTATGTATATAAAAATATATATACCTTTTATCAAATATTTTTTAAAACCTTATACCGCCATGTTATATCCATTCTTCGTTTTTTTACGTTATTAGGGAAAAATGATATTTTCCGGGGATTTTTTTTGTTAAAAAATATATTTGTATATCATCAATGATATGGAAATGTAGTTTACGGGAACATCCTTTCTGAATATTAAACGGGAAATATGGCATATCTCTTGCGGAATATTGTGTATTTTTATTATTATCGTAAATATGATGGAAAAACTGATATAATCCGAGCAAAAATTGGATTAAGTCATTGGAAATGCCGAATAATTTTCCTTTGTTTCGCAATTCGAATTTACGCTATTAGTTCAAATTTCGAAATTTTCATATTCGAGACCGGCAATAAAGCGGTTAATTGTCGAATTTCTCGGAATATTACACCGCACATTTTTCAAGGAGCCGGTTTCCTTATTATCCCGCTTTTAAATTGTGTGGTTAGCGGCGATGTTACAATGTTCAGTACAGTTGTTATCCTACCTTTTTTGTCTGTGGGTCCTCTGGGATATTTGCAATAACCTTATGTCTACCTCTGGTCCCCGGTTCAAACTGTCAAAGCGATTTACTGGCAGGACCCACTGAATTAAGATACTGAAACTTTTAAATATAAAATATTACCGTGCAGTAAAAAAAACCGCTTTTCCCCGTAAAAACAAAGTTTCTCCGTATACATATTTATTGCTGGATCAATGTTCTAAAACAATTCGCAACTATATTTAGATACTCGCAATAAATTTACAACACAAAGCGTCGCTTATGCAAATCGATACACTTCTCCGACCGAAAATGCTTTATTATTGTATTATTATTTGTATTTAATTCAATGCAATGAAACGCCAAACTTGCGGGATCAATATTTTTTGCGTGCAAACTAATTGTATCCTGCAAGCAGCACTTTCATTAATTATGATGACGAGCTTTAGCAAAACACAAACAGAATCCGTTCCAATGAATGGCGCGTAATCCAGCAGCAGCTCCTGCGACCACAAAGGGAACAATGCTGTTTGAAGATTGCCTAAATGAACCGCAGGAAATACACGTCGATTGTAATTTGGGTAGCTCGAGCATCCACTTTGGTATACATATATCAACGGAGACAAACAGCGCTCGATTAAAATTCGTCAGAGGGAATTGGTTGCTACAAAATACAGTTTTTTTTTATAGAGTATTTCGGTTGGTCCACGACGATTCGTAGTCTATGGCTTCGTTTATTTACAGAGTTATTCGTATTGATTTTCATTTTCTCTCCAGCGACAAACACCTGCTCGCTACTGAAGGTCTGATTAACCGTAAGTGTTAATTATATGATAAAATTCAATTTTATTAAATCAACGTGAAACATATATTTTTTTATGCAAAATAACTATTTTTTAACTTAATATTGTATTGTATAAGGAGTACCAGACAATAGATACGTTTTTAAGCATCGTTCTTTTTAATGGTCAGTTGCACTCTATTACACATGAAAATTTTTTTTACCAGATAAGCAATTTTCATGAAATTGCAGGTTATATGAATTTCCTAAAAAAAACTAATTGCAAAGATAAAAAAATGTGTGATACAAGGACATATTGACATACAGTTAGAGTCATCTTAGTCTAGAGTACAAGAATATTTAAAAATAAGTGGCACTACTCATATATAGGGTTTGTAGATACCATATTATCTAAGTGATAAAAAAAATCTGTTTCGATTCGAATAAGTTAAAAATTAATAAAATCAGAGGAAAATTCAACATTTCTTTGAAAGAAGATCAGAAGTGGGTTTATCCCAGAACAAAAAACATTGACTTTTTAACTAATCCGTCATGGGGGTTTAAAACCAACCGCGTCGTCCGAAAGGGGTTATTTAAATGGAAAATAAATCCCAAGTATTTCAATTCAAGATGAAATCTTCATCAATATCTTGCCTTTTTTTTAATAAAAAAGGATTATTCTAAGAATAAAAATAGTTATTCATGATATGCGTCATAATTTGATTGATATTTTGGATTTTTCTACTAATCAATATGATGGGTAATTGAGATACACTCGGCGTTCATCATTCAGTGATTGTATTATCATTAGTTTTATAAATGTGTATAAAAAGGTTGCTCATCCCTGGTCCAAAGCGAACCGAAAGTTTAGAAATAATCGAAATTAATAGCATAAAAAATATGTTGAATAAAATATATTTATATTTATAAAATTACCTAAAAAAATAAAACAACAATATTCGCTTCTGTTGCCCGGGGGATTTTTACTCGCTCGCATCCTGTACGATGTGCCAAGTACGAGTGCAACGTATACTAGTGATACGTGCCACGAAAATTTGACCGTCAGTCTACCGGCGGCGTGTTCTCAGTCTGTTGCAGGACATCTGCGGGTGTGAGTGTATATCGACCAAATTTTAAAGCATATCATGAATAACTATTTTTATTCTTAGAATAATCCAAGTCAAGGTATTGATGAAGCATTTCAAGTTAATATCTTGACTTGAAATAGTTGGGGTTTATTTTCTATTATAAATAGAGCCCTTTTGGACGACGCGATTTGGAAGTCGAATCCCTTAAAAAAGATGCTCAGAGTATTCTTTATTTTTATATATGGCATAAAAGTACTGGAATACTATGTAGTGTATTAATTAAAACTATCGAGAGAAGAACTGTCAATCAAATGTCTGAAAAGAATATTTTGCTTGAAAAATAATAGAGAAGCTCATCGTTCTAGGCAACGGAGAAGAATGTAAAATCACATAGTAGATGCAAAATATAGAGACTCATTGAGAGAAATATCTAAAAATAGTCGCAGAAGATCAATCTAGATGATAAGACTTATATCTATAAATGAACACGGTTTTTATCTTAGCATTATTGTCACTCCCACAAGATTGAAAAGGTCGAATTATTATGTCATGATGAATGATAAGGGTCAAAACAAATTAATGGTGATTTCATGTTCGATAATTTTCTTCGAATTTTCAAGTTGTTTGCAGACGAATGTCAGCATATTTATGTAATTGCAGACTGAGAGACGAGTTCGATTTTATTTTACTTTGAAAATATGTAAATGTACGTTTTCCAGCTTGTTGAGTTTTTATTTGACTATTAAACGAATGAAATCGTCGAATAAAATTTGATTCGCAACGTAATGCAACGGATTTTACGACGCGAATAAATATTCGTGCGCATAAATCGTATCAAAATTTGTATTATAATTTATTCGTCAATTCGCTTCTATAGTTTAACGCAAACTTCAAAAGACGCCCAAAACTATTATTCAAACACCGAGTTCATGTCAATGCCGTAAGTCAAACACATTCACACCGACGTGACTCGATTGAAACGTATCATGCCGAGCATTTAACAGCCTAGACCTTTGAAGACACTCACCCATGAATATGTCTCCCGTCGTTAAATCCACACCTAAAGAAGAAGAAGTGACAAAATGTTGGGCGGAGAGAAGGCGGCGGCTCAGAGGGTGGTAGCGCACGGGACACCCCCTCGCTCATTTTAATTCGAACCGACACCACCATTGTATACTCGGGGCGCAGTGTTTCGACACTTTACACTAATTGCTGATTGATGGCTGTAATCAGAAGCTGGTGATACGGGGCTCTGAAAGCGCGCTGGAAACGTGTTAATTGACATGTCCCGTCCATGTATTGGCAACGCGTCTATTTGACACAACATGGATTCCTATATTTTTAGCAGATGGTTCAAATATAAACTTCAGCTGATAATCTGAATGATTTATTAGCAATGAGGTCGTCATCTCAATTTATTCACAATAGCCAAGTACTCATTGTGTTAAACAATACTTTAGTCGTCTTCTTCAATGTAGAAATTCAATTCAATAATCAATCATATGATTCAGCTTCTTTCATTTAACACCGTTTAACTTCCACTTTTTTATCCATGCAGAAAGCGACACTTTAGTCCAATGATGTGTCCAAATTATTTAATATTGCGGGTTTTACGGTATCCAGAAGCTGGCACTCCTTTTGAAGAAGTTAAAAAAGTACGGTTATAATCTTGACTTTGACCTTGATTTCATTCAATATCCTCAAGCAACAGCCCTATTGTAGAGTCCTGGCGTAATAAAACATTCTTCTCCATTTTATATGGTCTGCCGCCACGTCGCCTATCTTCCGGTAAGTTACAATGATGCAACATCCTGCTATACACAACCCAAACACCTTCTTGGTCTCCCTTTCCTCCGGGGACAAGAAGGCTTGTTAATCATAAGCATTTTCGGTGGATGACTGTTCTGCATCCTTTACACGTGATCGGCCCACCGAATTCTGGCCATTCTGAGAACAACTGTGACCGGTATATCCTTTTATATCTTTGTAGCTGATCCGAGACAAGTTTTAGTTCGCCAACATGGTACATAGCTCGCACATTCCAGGAGTACAACGCAAAATCCTGTTCCTTCTTAGTGAGTCCAGGTCTTCAAGGTTCAGAATTATAATAAAAAATAATACTCTGTATATTAGTTCGTTTTTTGTTGTTAAATCTTGAATTGAGGGTTGATATTTCGTGCACTTTTACTCCAAGTAAGGGCTACTAATCAAATCTGTCGTTCGGTTTTAATAATATTTAACAATTAGAATAAGGTCTCAGTAAAATACACAGTGAGAAAAATTGTAAATAAAGCCATCGCTATATTTCTGGAAGCTAGAAGTGCTCAGTCGTCCGTCAGGAGAAGGACAGGGAAAAAACCCTCAAGAAATTTCGTAATTCCTACAAAACAATACTCCATATTTTTTTTGGTTTTTGATAGTTTGAATTATCGTTCTGTAAACATACAAAAAAATCTGGCTTACAAAGCAATTTGAGTAGATATTATATTTTTAGCCAATTTTGGTACAGTTGATATTAAATCTTTTAAATCTGTGAACCCTGCCTTGCAACTCCAACAGCTTTCATACAATTTTTTTACAAATCCCACAATTTTCCTACCATAATTTATGCCCCATCTGTCGAAACAATGAATGTCACCTAAAATGTCTTGGCATGTTACAGGTTAATCATCACTGCAATATGACAATCTGCAGAAGAATTACAAATAATACTGATGACTAGAAAAACCATAAGATATATTTTTTTAAATGTATTTTCTGTTTTGAGATATGGTTCAGTTAATAAATATTCAAGATCATTTCCTAATGTTAAAACATAACCATTCGTTTACTGATATCTAAGACAATACTATTTTGTTATCAATACGTCCATTACTTATTTTAGTAAGCTATTTCTTTTTATATTTATAATTAATCACTGAAACTACCTGAATAAATTATTCATGTTGTTTGTTAATGGATCGTATTTTTGGCATAGAGAATGTTATCGATATATCGATCATTTGCTAAATAAAAGTTATTAAATATTGGTTTCAGTATACATATATTGGTAACATGATTCGAGATATGTGTATTGTATCGTGAAATATAAAATAATATGAAATACGGCTCTGAAATTAATACTATTCTTCAGCGAAGCTGTAAAAATGTAATTTGTATTTAGCGGGAAAACCCCTAAAAATGATAATTTATTAGTGAAATTCTGCGAAAACAAATTATTTCATTTAAAAATTCGGCATACAAATATTCCAATGGGAATTTAGGGTAAAGGTTTTTTTTTAAATATATAGGAGGTAGGCTTTCACTTGACGTTTTTGTGCAGCGAAGAGAATAATACGTCAAAGGAAACGTGAATGAATACACGTAAAAAAATTATATAGCAGGACAAGACAAGAAATGTATATTCCGGCATTTTTTTTTCGCGAAAATAAAGAATAAAAAAATACACAAATTTTGCAAATGAGGAGGGTTAGCGACGTCAGTCATCGTCAATTTATTTTTGTTTAAACTCATTTCTTTGAGATATAAATTTAAGAATGTAAAACGAATTACGCCATGAATCTAATTCGATATAGGGGTTCATCTAGCTGTAGTGTAATCGCTAATAGGACTCTTTATCCTCTCGAAAGTAATGTGTAGTTGACAAAATGGCTTTCGATCAATCGTCTCTAATGGATGAAGCCTAACGCCTTTTCTAGATTTTTTTTTTATAAAGGAAATTACCCGAGGAGCAATATCAAAACGAATATTACATCTATTCGGTTAATGGGTCAAAAATGGATTCGAAAATGGTCTACGAAGCGTGTATGATGAATTGAAAGCAATAATTCTCCACATATATATTTATATAAAACTGATATTTAATTAATTAATTACAGGAGGCAGAGGAAGAAGTGTTTCTCCATATCGTGGATCAATAGCTGGAAGGGGACCACAAGTCAATCATGCTTTTGCATATTCGGAAGCTGGATCGAGAAGAGCGAGTAGTAGTGTTAGCCAGGTGAGCTTTAATAATAATTCAGGTTTTAAATTAAAATGTTTGAGAAATAAATTACGAAAGTAAATGCTAAAAATAAAATAAAATATTTATGCAGGCATTCCTATGGAGCATTGCTCTAAAATTTTGTAGAGACATTCTTTATGAATGCACAGTGAAATCTGGACTGGACTAAAAATTTAGCCCTTACATTCATTTGACATAATTCAAATTTCAAACATACTAAGCAATGTTTTGTATATATTTTATTGCATTTATATTTTTTTTATATATATAAATTAATCGAGTGCATAGGCCGTTTATTTTTATTATAATTGAGCGCATAGTTAATTTTCAATCTGGACTATATTATATACGTGAACAATTCAGTTAAATGAACCATCAATAAATAATGAATCGATGCCAATGCGCGAATATAAATAAGCAGGGGCAAATTGGATGATTTGTTTATTGTGGTTGTGTCAAAATATGATTTTGGGGGCCGGAAATTCAATTAGGAAAAGTACTGCGATTATCGTGGACGTCGGAGTTTTTTTTAAAAGGAAATTTGTACATTATGATTTTTTTTATATTTAAATTTACCCATTACGCATCCTCAATGCTTACGTAATAGAGTAATTTTGACCGGTGAATATTTTTTTAATATCCTCGGTTTATTACCATTTATATTAAAATATTTCTAAATTGTCGCTGGGCGGATGAATTCCGATCCAGAATTTTCCGCAGCGCTCCGCAGCCATCTTAACTTCTTAGAGCAATTAGGCCCGATGATTAATTATAGCGCGTTAACCGGTCTTTGCTATAATTATACATAATCAATTATTGAAAACAGTATATATTATTTTAATTTATGAAGAAAACATAAATAGTTAATTTGTTAATATGAATTATATGACCAAAACACTTTAAAACAAAATTTAAAAAAAAATAATATGTGTATATATATATAAAGATTTCCATCTCTTTTTATTCAAATAAATAATTTAATCACCTTATGAGTTGATAAAAGGTCTAAATTATAATTGTTGAAATCCCAAAATCAGCTTGACGAGGTCCTTTGTCCTCAATTAAATAATACAAATAAAAAGAGCTCTTAATGTCTTCTAAATAATAGATTAAACAATTATTTTTATATAAATATATATTCATTATGCCATTTATCTAAAAGAAAATAGTATTTCAAAAAAAGTAATTAAACCGGACATGCCTTTTTTTTTATTATTTATATATTTAAAAAATAACTTTTATTGAATAGGATATGAGATAATAGACGTTTTTTATTCTTTTTACTAATGAAAATCTTTTTTTATGTATTCGTAAAATAAAATTAATGAGAGTAGAATGAAGATTCGACCAAAAATGTTCATAGTGGAAAGGATTAAAGATTATTATTTGTTATTTACTAGGATATATACTAATTGAAAAAGTAACGAAATAAGGATAGTAATCAATAATTTTAAAATGAAATGATGTAGCTATACATATTCTGCTAGCTTAACAACACCAACTCTGTTACTAACTTCGATCAAATTTAGTCGAATATTTAGTTCTAGTGTGTACACTTAACTACTAAATTTAGAGATTTGAATTTTTGCAACATATTAATTAATAAAAATTCCATGATGTACAGAGAGCTACATTCCTGTGATTTTAAGAAATATTTTTGTGTAGTTTTCTCTCTTAGAATTTAACTAGCATACAGGTGTTTGAGTAATATAATGTTTTTTAATTGGGTCTTACTTTTTATGCAGTCTAATTAAATTAACCATTTTCACTTTTCGCCAATTATTTATTTTAACCTAGTCGTGCCGATGACGGGTCTATTCGGAACACTAAGTTTTCGAGTTTTCTAGGAAACTTTTAATATACAACCATGTCATAATCTGTTGTATTTGTCTAATAATCATTGACCATTCTTGTCCGCAATTACGAAAAAAAAACAACAACATTCGCTTCTGTTGCTACGGGCTTTTCACGCTCGCATCCCGTACGATGTGCCAAGTGCGAGTGCAACGTACTAGTGACACGTGCCACAATAATTAAGTTGGCGGCGTGTCATGAGTCTGCGGCGAGACATCACCGAGTGTAGGTGTCATTTACGAGTCATATTGATTAGTAGAAAAATGAAAAAAATCATTAATATCTTGACTTGAAATTCTTCGGGTCTATTTTCCATTATAAATAGATTCCCTTCGGACGATGCGGTTGTTTTCGAGTCGCCGTGACGGATCGGTTAAACTCATAGTGACATAAAAAAATATATTACACTATTTTCACAATTCAAACTGTGCAGTATTAATTTTATCAAAATCTAAACACAGTATTTTCTTCAATTATTTCTTAGAATATATTTATCACTTTTCAATGCTGATTTAAAAGAAAATTGTTATTTTAAGTTGCACGACAATAGACTTTCATGAACGATGTGTTATTTTGGATAAATTAGTCTTCGAAAATATGAATAGTTCTCAAATATTTATCCAGGAGCTATAAGGGGAGGTTGTAGCGTAACTCTCGGGGATACAATAATAACTCAAGAAAATACACATCTATAAAAGCATGCCAGACTTTTATACTTTATTGCACACAGTAAGATAAAAGCTAAAAATAATGAACTAGAATAGAATATTATCTTTTATCTTTCATATTTACAGGTCTATTTCTATCTGATCTCTTCTTTGAAAATATTTGAAAAAAAAACCTATTGTGCAGTTAACAGAAGCCAAATAAAGAAACTAATAGTAATTTACGTCAACATGATTCGATTTTATTGGGAAAGTACATTTAATTGAATATTTATAACTCAAGATGGTATTTATTATTAAAACTCGACGATTTTTTTTGACCATGTTCTTTTCAATGGTCAGTTATATTTTAGTTGTGGATCTGTTTAATCGAATTTCTTTGCATTTTTCAACAAATACTAGGAAAAAATATGATATTTACAAGTACATTGAATATTCAATAGTAGATATTATGTCTTAAAAAATAAACCAAGAAGCGAGACGATAGTGAATGTGGAAAATGAGATGTAATGTATTAAACTAGAAGCCAATTCGACCAAATTCATTCTACAAATAGCAGATACAGTCGGAAAATTTTGGCCTAAAGTGCGAGAATATTTTAAAAAAATTGGCAAGATTCATAAACAGAATACCGTATCATTTAAGTGATGTTGAATGTGTCAAGAATTAATAAAAGTAGAGGAAAATTCAACATTTCTTTGACATCTTGTGACACAGGATTAGAATATCGAAGAAGTGAAAATGGTTCTCGGGGACTATTTTTGTATCTAAATCAAAACTATTTTTGTGCAAATGACAAGCTAAGTACGCAGAGAAAAAAAAAATGTGAATAAAGCAAACACTAAATTTCAGGAAGCTTAAAGTGTCTAGTTATCGGTTTCAAGATTCCAAATCCCCTATTGTCGTAATATGGATCTGTGAAAACATCAATGTGTCGATTCGCTTCAACAGATTTACAGATCCTAATCCTCAAGAAATACCACAATTCCTACTATCTTAAATGTTTATCCACCTCACATGCAGAGAATTCTCGCTTGTGAAGGAGTTTGAGCAGTTTTTAAATTTATTACAACCAATCTTGGTTTGTCACCTTCATTTGACACTCGCTGGAGAGTAGGCGGCCTCTAAAGCTATTAAGTCTTTTATATATTTATATACTTATTTATTAAATATTTTTATGGGCGTCATAATGTTAAATAATGGCGAATGTCAGATACTAATCCAGCTCTACTGAGAAGAGATTGTATCATCGAGGCATGTGGGCGGTGAAAATGCTTCAGATCGGAAGGTCGTCGTATCGAATACAAAGGACCGGGAACAGAGTCACGGTTTTCACATTTCGGGAAGCGCGATATCGCGCAACCCCGCATGTGACTAGTCCCCACGGCGAGATCCGTGACTTTCAGCTGAAAAACTTTAGAAAAATGTTTTACGACAACGAAACTGCCGCGTGTGAACGCCGTCGTCGTCCAATTACGTCACGTGACACTTTTACGGCGTCCCGAATTATGCACGGCGCAAGAAATTTGAATTAGGGCCCGTTAAAATTTATGTCGGCGCGCCCAAGAATAGCGCGAGATGTAATTAGCCAAAGTGATGGAGGATCAATCAATTACAATTAAATTCGGCTTGTTAAATTGGCAACACCGTGTCAAAGGGTTGGCAGGAGTGGATTACGCATCCGCCGTAGCCGGCCCTCTAATAAGCCGAAGGATTACGGCTTCGAGCTGCTCGTCGTTATTTATGCATTATTGCGAGTGTTCCCGAAATGGCACCGGGACACAATTACTCAATTAATAATGAATTAATTTTATATCGGCCAAGTTTGACGAATCGCGTTATTCCGGAGCCGAGGGTTTCACGCCGAAATTGACAATGTTGCTGAGAAAATTTGCGAATATTGGTAAAATTAAGGATACGTATTTCGATAATCCACTTAGCTCCAAATATCATCATAGCTGGGCGGCCGGAAAATTGCTGAAAAATCTGGGTCACAACTCAATTACTTTATCATCGGTTAATAAACCGCACTACTATATTATATTTACATGTACATACCTGAATAAAATAACATAGAATAAATTGGAATATTCAATATTTTATATATTGAGATCATTTATTTGTAAATTAAAAAAAATATATACGTAGAATAATATATGGATAGTATAGAATAATATAAATGTAATATAAATGAGAGTACCGTGCAAAAATTATATGAAACACATATAAACATATTAGATTCAATTATTTAAAATCCAGTCAAAATATGTTCCACTCAACTATTTTTTATTCGGTAGATACGTTTCACAAAAAACTAAAAAAAGGTAATAAAATAATATTAATATTATTCATACATATGTTTTGTAAATTAGAAAA